>JAYJMB010039676.1:33427-79183 GCA_036873735.1 Pouteria campechiana
CACATGATTGGATTTACAAATGCTAGCAATCAAGATTCTAATCTATCTCATCTCACACAATTGCTTCGCTAAGAGAAGTTTAAAACTTTTTTTTTTTAATCTTTTTACTAAACTATTTTCTAAATCACGACTCGATTAATGACTACCGGTGTAGGTGCAAGTTGGATCGAAGCCGAGATCACCTCGATTTTTGCGGCTAGGGTTGGGTTGGAGGTTTTTATAATTTGAGTTTAAAAATTATGTATAGTTAATCCAATTTAGAAATAGGATTAGGTTGAGTTGAAGCCATAATATACATTTAAACAAATTAACTTTGTCTCTTTTATAGAATTTATATTTCTTTTAATTATTAGAATTATATTTTAATTAAAATTTCATTAGAATAAATATTTTATATAGGCTTTTAAGGTTTTCACTGAAAATTTCGAGCATATTTTTCTTTTTTTTCTCTCTCTCTCTCTCTCTCTTTTTTTTTTTTACATTTTGGTGTAAGTGTTAACTGATAAGATGACTGTGGAAAGCCGATGTAAATCCACACACACACATATATGTTTATGTATGATATTGGAATTAAAATTTTAAAAAATTTTAAGTTGCAATGAAGTATTTGATTTAAAATTAAAGTAATCTTTTCTTCAATTTGAAGTCAACCTGAAGTTTTTAATAATGAATTTGAATTTAATCAAAGCTTTTAGAATAGGATTGGGGATGGATTTATAATTAATTAATATTTTTAATTTCCACGTTGAGTATGGTACGAAAATCGAGGCATTGATGAACGGCAAGGATCGCTGATACGTATTTCACACGCGCATTAAAGCTTCGAGCCTTCCACGCAATCGGCGCATGGGCGGACACTCGCGTCTCCTTAGCGGCGTAGCCTATAAATTAACCTTGTGCTTTTTCTCCCTGAAAAACCGGCTTCGCATCCTTCCTTCCAGATTTTCTCTTTCCTTTCCCTCCCGTGAAGAAACGATCCCAATCTCTTCCCCTTAAATTTGCAGGGTTTCGCATTTTCCCTTTCTTCCTTTCCTCATCTAGATTCAGAAATGCCTACCGTAGAATCGAAGCAAATCGAAGACGATGGCGCTGTCCCCTCTCGCGATCTCTATGTTGGAAACATCTCGACCGTAGCTAACGATTCTGATCTTATTGAGGTCTTTGGTAAGCATCGGGCTCTCGATGCTGTCATGATCCACGCACCGAAGAGCTACGCAATCGTGTTCTTCAGGAGCGTTGATGACGCCCGGGCTGCAATGGATGCTCTGCAGGGTGCACTGATGTGCGGCAGCCCGATGAAAATCAAGTTCGCTCGGCCGGTTCGTTCTCTGCCTCTGTCGTGTGTTTGCTTAGGTTTTCTGGATGAATGTAATTTGTTATTGGAATTTTGTTTCCGTAATTCTAATGCGCTGATGTGGGATGAGACTTCTGGGATTTTGAGATTGCCGTTTTCTGTTTCCATCGTAATGGGATTGGATAATTTCTCAGGTTTTCTAAATGTCTTTAGCAATGCCGGTGTCCGACCTTGAGATCCGCGATCGGAAATGTGGAAAAATTTGAATAGAGTTAGTATATTAAAAGACCTTCGTTTTAATTCATTCTTAATTCAGTGGGTTGCGAAACCCTCCAAATTTTTTCAATCTTTTCTAATTTTTAAGTTTGAAATTTACATGAAAATCTTGGTTGCCAGACAGTTCTGCACTCCATGGATCGAAAGTCAGTTTGTGAAACACTACTGACAGGATGAAACTGTTGGGATTAAAGCATTCGTTAGATTATAATGCAATTATGATAAATGCCATAACTATATCAACCAAAAGCAACATCTAATATTCTCCTGACATTCAACAATAGGCCAAATTATGCATCTTCCAAAAGGGGCCCTTCGGACATCTGCAATTAAGGCTTGAAATTGATAGCTTATTGTCCTGTTGCAGGTTTCATTTGGGCAGGGTTTTCTTCTAAAATTGTATTGCAAACTGAAATTGAAATAACATGCACGTATGACACAGATGGTGGCTCAGCCACCATCATTTGGAAAGTTGTGGCGAACAATTCTCTATAATTGCACCAAGGATTGAGGCATTTGTGTTAATTGCTATTTAAAAAGAAGGAAATAACTACGCTTATGTTGAGTGGTTAGAGAGATTACAAGATGAATACAGAGTTGAGTGGTTTTAGTCTTATTTTGTTATTTCATGAAATTAATGCATCATCTTCTCACTGAAAAGTTCCTAAAATCTTGCAAATATACTTAAAACTGTCAAACGAAATATCAAATAATCACCAATCAGTTCAGATGCTTGATTTTGTAATGGTTGAACCTTAAATTCATATTAAATGATATCCATTTTTCATTTGATTTAAATTCATATTAAATAAAATTCATGTTCTGTTTGGAATTGTGAATTTCTATGTCATATTTGATTAATAATGGTTGTACTAGAAAATTGTAAATCACCTTTTCATGCATTTACTCAATGATTCAATTAATGAACTATATTTAAGTGGCTAAAATGCATTCACTTTTACACATTCAGTTATGTCAGCAGTACGACTATTCCCACCATGCTGTGCTGCCTCCAAATTTTCTGGGTATCTGGCATCTGCTGCTAAGTTCTTTACTTTGACAACTTGATACATGCATCTTATATTAACAATTCATAAGGCTATTTGATTAATGAAATTGTGGAAACAGGGATTAAGTATTAAGATGCTATCCTACAGTTATTTGGCTTCAAGAAAGTTTCAATGATAGGTGTTTGATTACCACAATTTCCACTATCTAGGCCAACTCTTTTCTTGGAATTGTCTCATTTTTAATTATGTTTAATACATGCCAATTCTATCCAAATATGCCAAGGAACATTAAGAGGCGTACTTTTATACTAATGGCTCAAAATTAACCAACCCACCATTTCAATAAGGGATGGCTTAGGATTCTATCACACTGTGAAGCTTCCATGTTGATGTTTTGTTGATGGTCAGCATCTTGACATAATCTCCCCTGTTTCTGATTTTGACAAATCTTCAAACGTAAAATTCCCAAGTAATAAGCACGTGTTCTACTTAGAACAGGCAGGATAGGCTCCTATTCTATACAGGAATGTTCACTGGAGCATGATTAGGCATTGGAAGCTCTTATTTGCTATTTTTCTGTAGGAAAAACCTGGCAAATGTCTTTGGATTGGTGCTATTGGTTCATATATCACAAAGGAACAACTAGAAGAAGAGTTTTTGAGATTTGGAAAAATGGATGAATTCAAGTTCTTCAGGGATCGAAACTCTGCTGTTGTTGATTATCACGAATTGGAAGATGCAACTGTGGCATTGAAGAATATGAATGGGAAGCATTTGGGTGGGGAGGAAATACGAGTTAATTTTCTGCGACAGCAGAGCCTAAGAAGAGTATGTATATTTTATTCTCTGCCTATCCGGTTTATGCAAACATGCTTCCTGGTGTTTTAGGAGACTTCTTTCAGGTTTTGTTTCTGAAGCATGTAGTTGAAGTTGGATTTGAATTGATTGTTTATCTTTCTGCCCGTCTCAATAGGAAAATTGGTCTGATTCTCATGTCATAAAGGGGGGGCACTTGAATAAAAGAAAACGTGCAGGCTTAGAGATGATGCCACCATCTTTGGGTAGAAATTTTAATGAATCTTCCCTCTTTGGGCCCAAGAAGCTCCAGGTATTTCAAAAGTGCCACCATATTGGTTCTGAGCATAATTTTTTGGATGTCTTCTCCACATAATCTTTGCCTTTATATGCTGTGTCTGTGTTACTGACTTGGTTTTAGTTCTTTTTCCTCATGTCTTCTTGAATTTGTAGTATCATGTATGTCTAACCATCTTTATATTCTGTCATTTTTGCTGAAGGCATCTCTGTTGATGGGAGAACGAAGAGATAAAGGCCAACCAAGCAAAATATTGTGGATTGGATATCCTCCATCTGTACAGATTGATGAACAGATGCTTTATAATTCTATGATTCTATATGGTGAAATTGATAGGATCAAATGCTTCCCTTCAAGACATCATTCATTTGTAGAGTTCAGAAGCATTGATGAAGCTCAGCGTGCTAAAGAAGGGCTACAAGGTCGTCTTTTTAATGATCCAAGGATAAAAATACTGTTTTCAAGTGGTGAACTTACACCTACTAAAGAGAATGCAGAACTTTTGCAAGCATTTGGTGGACCTGGTCCAGATATGTTCTTTAATGAACCTCCATTTGGACCTCGGCGAGGGGAGTTTGCTCGTCCTCCATGTCTATTGCCTCCGAACAATTTACATGGACCTGTAATGCCTAATGGTATGGCTAGAGCAGATTCTCCAAAACGACCTTTTGGACTGCTTGGTTTTGATCGACAAATTGGTGGCCTATATAGTGAGGCTCTTCATGCATTTAATAATTTTCCAGAATCAAATGTTAACAGCCATCTGGCTTCAAATTGGAGAAGGCATTCTCCACCTGCAACTGCGATTTTCCCTTCTGCTGTACGGGGGATATGCCCCGCCACCAGCCTCATGCCTGGGACATGGGATGGATTTGAAACAGACCCTTTACAAAGCAATGCAAAGAGGTTAAGAAGGGGCGACCCATCTTTCACTGGGGCAAAAGCACACGATATGAAAATTATAGATAGTGAGAAACTTCTAGGCCCTTATCAATTTAGACGACAGCTGCATGCAGATGCTTCAGGCATTCATGGAAATGTCCAAGTTGATATTCATCGCAGTCCTGTAGGTGTAAGGGGCCCAAATGTAGACATTGCTAGTCATCCTACACATCAGGGCCTTCCCAAGAATGATTACTGTTGGCGTGGTGTGATTGCAAAAGGTGGAACACCTGTCTGTCATGCTCGGTGTATACCCATAGGAAAGGGAATTGATTCTCAACTGTAAGATACAAAAATTATCTGTGCTTTTTGGATTTATGATACTGTTTATAACTCCTGTTCTTGTTACTAATTTCTTTGTGGTTGTTGAACTTGCTATTTCAGCCCTGAAGTTGTGAATTGCTCAGCAAGAACAGGATTGGATATGCTCACAAAACACTATGCTGAGGCCCATGATTTTGATATTGTTTATTTCTTGCCAGATAGTGAAGACGATTTTGCTTCATACACAGAATTGCTGCACTACCTGGGGACAAAGAATCGTGCTGGTGTAGTAAAGTTGGATGATGGGACAACATTGTTTTTGGTACCTCCATCAGATTTTCTTGCGAAGGTTCTGAATGTATCTGGTCCTGAACGTTTGTATGGGGTGGTTATTAAATTGCCCCAAAAATCAACTACCAGGTCTGTGCAACCACAGCTGCCTCATTCTCATCCATCAGAGTATGTTGACAGAGGGCAATTATCTCATGACACTGATTACATGTTGACTCACAAGGAGGATAGGCTCTTGCAAGTGGACCATAATAGGGCTCTGCACGAGGATTTAGCATCCATATCACATTCAACACAGGCTGCTTCCTCAGATCATCTTGATAACCCTGCTTTAGCCCCTCAGGCTGCTATTTTGTTGACACCAGAGCTTATTGCTACCCTAGCTGCACTAATCCCTGCTAAAATGAATTCTGCAACTGTGTCTGCCTCTCAATTACCCATAGTGTCTTCCATACAGCCATCTTCATTTTCATCTTCCGTCACACCAGATGATGGAGCATCATCCCGAGGGCACAAGCAAGAACATCAAGCCATAGTCTCTGGTAGCCTACAAGATTTGGGACAAGGGAAAACTATAAATGTACAAAATCCATTTAGTAGCCAAGCATTTCCTTCATCTCAATATTCAACATTTGCGAATGCTAATGGGCAAGAGTACTCAAGACAAGTCATGCCAAGTGGTGCTCAATTTCAAGAAGCATCTATATGTTCCCAACAAGCAGTCGTTTCTGCTGGATCACTTACTTACTCTGTCATGCCAGTCTTGGCTGGACAGTATTCCATTTCCAATGCTGATCAGCAGTATCAGTTTGATGCATCTCAAAATTTGGTGCATCCACCTGCAGCTGAAGGTGCATTATGTCCACCTGAATCTCAGCAACCAAAAGCCATAGGATCTGCACAGGTTGAGAGCTTGTCTCAACCAACTCAATCTGGCATGATGTCTGTAACTGACATAGCAAATGTTCATGTTCCACAACTACAGTCTCCTCTCACAGCTTCTGTCCAATGCTCAGCTGGGTCAGATGCAGATAAAAGCCAGCGATACAAATCAACCTTGCAATTTGCTGCAAGACTTCTCCTCCAGATCCAGCAGCAGCAGCAAGGAAATGTTCAAGCTTAACAAGGCTTCAGCAGTCATCCACAAGGCAAGAATTATCAGGTACTCATCTTAAATTCACATTTTTTGTCTTTATTTTAATAATTATGAGTTTATGCTATGCTGAACCTATTTTGCTTGCTTAAAGGTGTTATGTTTTTCCAAGCATGACATTGACTTGTAGAATAGGTGGATACTATTGGTTTTAGAAGTCATGGATATGATCATGCATTACTTAGCTCCTTTTTCTGCTGTTTTACTTACCATTCTTGATACATGGAGTCATGATTTCATCTACTAATTGTTCAAGTTATGTGTGCTACATAGTATTTGGGCCTCATGGACTTGCAAATAGTAATAGATACTATCAAGGATGCAGCTAGTTTAATGATAGTTGATCCTAAATAATAGATGACGTGACCTAGAAGATAATTGAATAATTGATGTGCTAGAAGACTAACTTCACATTTGAAGTGCATTATATTGGCTTCACCACAATTTTGGAGTTTACAGGATTTTGAAGCAGTGATCATTTCACTACTTAATAAGAGTACCCTTTGTCAGCATTCTCTAGGGTGGGGATCCTGCGATTTTGACTGTAGTTATGCTTATGCATTATTATTTTTGGCCTCTAAATTACAAGTAGTTCAATTTCAGAACCCAGCTACGAAAGGAGATTATATACGAAAAATGATTTATTAAATATTTACATGTTGAAACTCTGCATATTCTGGAATTGTACCTTTAAAATTGCAGGCATCTTAAAAGTATATTGAGCTAACACTGTATGCATAAAAACATATTTAAATTCAGAAATTTGGTCTCAGCAAGTGGAGCTTTTAAATTTAGTGCAGACGCCAGATATTACGTGGTAGCTTAGTGAAGCATTCTAGCTAAGAAGTTTTGGTTGCAATGACAAAAGATTGACATTGAATGGCTGCATTCTTGGTGGATTTATTGAAAGATAAACAGAATGAGAGAAATAAAAGGATAATTTCCATGAAGAATCCTAGCTGGCAACAATGTATTGTCTGAGTAAAGTAGAATACAGGTGGATTCTTAGATCCACGTGAAGCATTGTATTAGATGTCTATCTTAATGGTTTTCAACATGGTTGTATCTATATCTTGGGCCTGTGTACATGGAGCAAGGAATTGTTGAACCGAAGTGCAAGACATAAGGAATAACCCCAAACATGATGAATCAGTGTAGTTATCTAATTCATGTTATGTGGAGTAGCTGAGCTGGTTAGCAGAATTTTTCCTCATATCTGCCCTTCAATACAATGATCAAATGCAAGAGCATAGTTGGACATGGTAATCATATTATGCTGTTTGAAGAAGTGTCATTTGTACAAATGATCTCTTGATTTATTTGTTATGTGGAATGGTGAAGCATTGCTTACCAGCATTCAGCCTCGTTGCTTCTTGCATAAGGTATACACATCTCATTCACTCAAAATGAAGGTAGGAGTTCCAATAACTCTTGGAAACAAGTATAGGCCACCTCCCATGTCTTCAGTTTGATGTTGAAGTGGACAGGAAGGATTGATGGGAATAAGGAAAGATTTATTGGTGAGGATCAGGAGTTCATTTAGCTAAACAGTGGAGCAATGCATTTTATATTCATCATTTGATTGGGCAGTTGATGCTTCTTGCTAGCTTGTAAATATATTTTTCCCCAGCATAAAGCCATGCTAGCTTTTTCATCTTGTAATAGGTTTATATTCATAAGATTATGTTGAATATAGAAAGTGCAAACTCATCAATCTTTTTCCCATTCCCATAATGAAGTAAACTATGGGGCTGAAACCTAGCTTAGGAGTTTATGGGAAATCTTTGTATTGTTTCTTTGGTTCTTATGTCTTGTCCCTCCCCCCTTAACAGAAGTTGAGTTGCGCATTGAAAGTACAAACTCTACAGCTTGTAATGATGGCTTTAGCTTAAAATTCCAAGATGATTCTTTGTTAACTATTTCCCTATAGGATTTTCTTTGTAATAAATGTATGAATAGCCAATCTGTCACTAACAAAGCTACTAAGTAAAAGCTTTCTGAAATCATTAGGGTCTTTTCTCAATTATGCATTCCTTGCATTTTTGACAGAATTTTTATGCACTGGGTTGGCCCCTATTCAGGTTGGATTTAGGCCGAGACTTGTGCATTGACCAAGACCAATAATTTCCAGATTTATTTTAGCTTGAACATTATGGTAAAGACATTTAGTAGATAGAAAATAGATGAGGACAGAATCAAAATTACTGAAATTAGTGAGGATGGAATTAAAAAATATCCTGCCCTTTATTTTATGTGTGAGAAAGTTACTTGAGAATATTGTTATGTGGAAGACAATGGAGCTGAGAACAGCTGCATGAAGATGAGAGAAACTCGATTTTTTTCAACAAAGGACTATCCAAGTTGCAAGTTAACAAAATTATCTTGTTTATACGATTTACTCTAGCCGCCTGGAATCTGAAAAGAATTTACTTAGCTTCTGGAGTTCTGGATAGGCTATAGCTAGCTAGAATGGCTCAAGTGGCCTGTAACTTAGTCATGAACCTTAAAATGAAAAAAGGAAAGTGAAAAAGAATAAAGGAAAACATTTACCCTTCGAGAGGAGAAATCACCTAGGATATGAACCCTTAGCAATTAGGTAAATGGTTGTTGATAGGACTGCATTTCATATTTTGTTGATGTTGGTAATATTTTTAAATTATTATTTTGTTGTGTTTTTCTTCTCTTTTCTGTCACTGCTATTGTTTCTGTTTCTTCTAATCGTTGCTTCACCTGAGCAACTTACCGTACAATGTCATGTCACATTTCTCGTTTTTTAGCATTATACTGTTTTTCTTTCTTTGAGTTTCTTTTTCTTTTTTTCCTTTTATCATGTATCCCTTCTTAATGTTGCCTTAAAGATGAAAATAGCTCTTCTACTGTTGCTTCACTAATCTGATGTAATTTTCTGGCTGGTTACCAATAATTTATTATTTCTTTTTCTGTGAAAGTCGTTTTGTTATCTCAACTGGGAAGGGGTTGAAATGATAAGTTCTGCCCTTCTCATAATTCTTTGAGGGATCTGTTACAATAATTAGATGCACTAATCAGGGAACGTAGTTCTTTTGGACATTTTTAAGAATATAGCTTCACCATATGACTATCAGAATGGGCCAGGCGTAAACCTCATGTCTTATATGGCTTCGTTTCATTTTTTGCTTTAAACGTGGTGCTATACCCATGCTAATTTTGATCATGCTCTACATGTCCCCATTATGTCTGTCTGTCTAGATTCCTTCTTAATCTGCTCCCTTGGGGAAGTTAACAACGCCTGTCAATGCCAAGGCCTGTCCAGTTAAACTTGCTTTCAAATTATAAACCAGCAAAAGATACTCGGTAGCCACCTCTACTATTGAAACCTACCATTGCAAGGGCTCACGCCAAGGTGGTCTGCAGACTCTGCACCCAGTGTTAACCCCCACCCGGTAGCTACCTCTACTTTTGAAACCTACCATTACCAAGGTGTTCTGCACCCAACAATTGAGTTGTTAACCCCCGTACTGTCATGTGCACTTGTGCGGTTGACAAGATTCTCACTAGACCAACCATTACTATTCACACGTTGGAGCAAGAATAGGATGCGGTTGCCAAGATTTTCTTTGCGCGGTGTTAAACCTAGGGACCAAAAGACCTACTGTTACCATATGCACATGTTGGAGCAAGAATAGGACGCGGTTGCCAAGATTTTCTTTGCGCGGCGTTAAACCTAGGGACCAAAAGACCTACTGTTACCATATGCACACGTTGGAGCAAGAATAGGACGCGGTTGCCAAGATTTTCTTTGCGCGGTGTTAAACCTAGGGACCAAAAGACCTACTGTTACCATATGCGCACGCCGGAGCAAGATGGGAGATGGCTCATTTTGGGGGAACTTGGTAGGCAGTTTTCTAGGTACTGGGTGGAGCCACAGACACGATGGGTCCAAATATGCCCATTTCAGAACCTTTGCATGCTCAAGTCTGCCGTCGGCAATATGATTTGGACCCTCTGATCCAGTAACAAACTTCTCATCTAATCATTATTTGTTCCAAATGGCCAAAGATTATCAAATTCTATCATGTTATACCGGGCAATTTGTCTTACGTTGGATCTGGTAATTGCTTCAACTGAGGATGATGCGGATTAGGACCATGAGTGAATTTTCAGACATATTAGGCAATCGAGACCCATGACTGGTCGTCGGCCACCTCCACTTTTCTGTTGCCTTGCCAATAATTCCTACCTGATCAGCAGGGAACCTCTTAAATCCTCTCATATCTGATTGCTGGTATGATTTCATGGGCCAATGTGGCTGGTTGGTGGACAATGGGGCGGTTTTGATTGCAAGGAAAACATCGCATGGGCTTATCTTTCCATTACAGGTACAAGATCTCAATTCCTTGGTAACGGTACCAAAGGAACTCTCCATGTGAATGGTATGTTGGGGCTGTGAAATTTAATTCATCTATCATGCTTGGCGATACCTTGTTTAATTAATTTTTGAAAACTTATATCAGTTAAATGGATTCTTAGGTCGGTTACAAGTTAGAAGAGAATTTTAATGGGTGTATATTTAAGCTAAAATTAGATGAATTTTAATGGATATAAATTTTTTAAGTCGAAACTAAATAAATGGTTCTAACTATGATGAATTGATTAATGTTTAATTATATACGATTATCGGCCCCAAATTAAACCATGGGGATATCAATGGAAACATTATTGGAATCACTGCCCCTAAACCATCGGCTTCTAAACAGAGGGGAAAGCAATTTCAACATTGAATCAACTTTATAAGTATTATCAGGACCAGACCGTCCGGTCAAACTAGTTTGACTGTGAACGCCAGTTGATTGCTCCAGTTTAGCCCAGTTCGGAGTAGATGTTTTAATATTATTAATAAAATAAAAAATAATTAAAGTAGTATAATATTATTACAAAAATATTTATATATTTATATTAATATCTATAGTTTAAAATTTTTAAAATTATATTGTATTATTTTTAAAATAAAAAAAAAAATGGTTCAACTCGTTGAACTAGCTGGTCAAACCAGTTGGACCATTAACCAGATGCATGACCGGTTCAACCACCATTTTGGTTCTGATGACTCTATTTGAATGAGTTGTAGGGCTCAATGGTGTAGGTTCATTCTATGTGCGTTTATGGCATTCCATCATGATCAAATCATTTGTGATCAGTTCTTCTCGTAGGGTTTCACAGTAAAAGCGAGGTGGTTTATTTGTGATTAAAATAAAGGTCAACTCAGGGAGAAACGACCGGGAGTCATTGCAACTAGAAATCAGTGAGACACCTTCCATCGGTATTACCAAGTAGTACAATACTGTAGCTTAAATTTTTTCACTAATTTCCTTGTAATAAATGTCTCGCCTGCATTCTTATGTAGGAACTGTTCTGGTGGATGTGATGACCTGGCTTTCAAATGGTTGCCACCTCATGTTGTTTGTTGGGTTCATGCAGCTGAATCAATAAGATTTGATTCCAGCGTTCGATCCATCCAATACTTAAACGGGACTGCCTGTGGACGCCCGTTATTTGCCTCCACCTGAATATCACAATGGGGAGAGGATACCGGTGGGCATTCAACTCAATTTCGTTACCTATTTGACATATTCCCACCGTGCTAGTTGCAGACACAAATGCGAATGGCTGACTAAAGCATGCCAAAGCATTGGTGAAGAAGATCTTTCCTTTGCTAGTTTCTTAGCTTGGAAAATTAGGCTCGGCCTAGTTTTCCCAATTTTCTTTCTCCATCTCTTATCTTCGTTACATCCCAACGATTTGATGGAAAGAAAATCCAAGCCATGCACGTGCCTACGCATGCTTATGCTAGGCACAGAAAGGGCAGGACTAAAATTATTTTTCTTTAAATTTTGTTTTTGGTAATGAAGCGCGCTACTGAACACTCTTTCCATAAACGCTATGTGAACTATCTGGACGTAGCAAACACTCTTTTGGTAAAATCATACTCACGTTATTATATGATTTGGACGTAGAAAGCGTTTCTGCTGTCTGCAAGGTGAAGAATCAGTAATGTTGGCGTAGACGCATAGTTCAAAGTCCCAACGGGCCCCTAACCTGATTACGCTGCCGTTTCTTTGTGTAGGTTACGGAGCGATGCGGACGGACATTTGGAATTTGGATATATTCACGTGTTAGCGTTCGACCGAAGCTCATCGGTGTCCATTTCTGTACATTTTTTGGGTTTCTCCTTTTGCTGTCTACTTCTACGGTCTGTTGTTTTAACGACGCAAAAATTATCCAATTGGTTTTTCTTTTTTCTTTTTTCTTTTTTCTTTTTTTTAAAAAAAATCCTCTTTTGGAGAACAAGACCAGCATTTTGATTTCCTGTGTAGAGTGAAAAGAGAAAACTATATGGCAAAGACTCCAACTTCCACCTGTTATATGTGGAGAGAGAGCGTAAAGTCTTAACATTAGAATTCTTCAAGGATAAAAAGTCATGGAGAATTATTTTTCCTATTTGCTCATAAGTTACAGTACCAATTGCATTAATTTCTACTTTTTTAATAATTGCAGAGAGGTCACTGGGGACTAAGGGCTTGTTTGATTTGGCCGGAGTTTATTCGCTGATAGCTGATATACAAGTTCATTAAATGACTTCAAAATATTAAGTTGTGTTTGATGCGTTTGAGACTAAAATATTGAAATAATGAATAAAAGATTGAATTAAGCTCATAGTTGAAATATTTGCATTAACTAAAATAAAATGTTTTTTTGAATGTTCGATTTAATATATAAATATAAAAAGATAAAATGGTAGAATTTTGAACTTACTATATTTTTCTATTAAGCCTAAAAGCACAGGTGCTTATGACTTATTTGTTATAAGCAATTTTTGTAAGTTCCATTAAACACAAATTATTATTTAGAGCCATTTATTTTAAACAAAAAAGCCATAAGATGAATCAAACAAGCCCTAAAATGATTTTACAACTGTGCTTTTTTACTGAAGCCCCAAATTTACATACTCTTCCCACAAATCCTTTGTTATTCTCCCACATAGCCAGCCTGTCTGCCTGATAATTACTCGCTATAATCTCGTCGACAGTAAAAGTGGCTGGGAATTTCTACATTAGCTGAAATTATACACTTCCAATTCCAGTAGCGCTTACGAATTTAGTAATTGCAAGAAAGGATCAAAGCGTGCCTAAAAAAACAACAAAGTCTCTTTTAACACCAATGCAAGGAGAAGAAGGATGTGTGGGTATTCTTCTTTTTTTATATGCTAAGTTGGACCACTAGTTAAATGTTACAAAAACTTATAAAGTGATTTGGGAAAAAAATATTTAGATTATTTCTCGAGGCTTATATCAATTTTTTCTCAAACAAATATGTTAATTTCTTTCGATTCGGGTGATGAAAAATGGGGGATACGGTCATCTGTTTAGGGGACTTTTCAAGCAGCGAATTTCAACAGATGTTTCGTCCGTTCTTGCCCACTGATAAAATCTTTTCTGTCCAAAAAAAGCTTCGTTTGGATAGAGTGCATAGGAAGGAAGTGTATTAAAAAGTAGAGTAGGGATGATATTAGCAATATAAAATTTTCAATGAAAAAGCAATGACAAATTATTTAAGATATATAAATAATGATAAATATAGGGTAGTTAATATGTTACATCATCTTAAAAGGTGTGTAAAGAAGAATATATTGGTAATGCAATGCATCCAGATATACCCAAACAGAAGATGCTAGTCTTCAAAAAAAAAAAAAAAAATCTACCATAAAACCATTGGAAAAAAAATTATCCTTCTTAAAGTACTTACGAAGTTGTGTAGTTTTCTTCTTCTTCTTTTTCTAGTTTTTTTTTCATCCACTCATTTACTAAATGCACCACATTTTTATGGTATAATTGAAAAAAAAAATCATGAAGGTTACAAATAATTGAAACATTTTTCAGAAAATGTCCATCATTCAATTTTTTCCTCGAAAATGGCTTTCTTATTTCTTCCATCTATGTTAATAAAAAAGGGCACCTGCATACAACATTATCTACTTTTGTTGTAAACGATCCTATCATTATTATATTGAAAATTTTAGATTTGAACAAATGTCTATGTACTCTTATAATTTTTTATTAATAATTTTAAAATAGTATATAATTTTTTTATTTTTTAAATGACTTGTAACTTTTTGAAAATTTAAAAGGGCCTTAATTGACATTTGAAATGACAACTAGACTTTTGACTACAATAACGGTTGACACTTTGAATGCTTGATTGATAGGTTTTGTAAGCTAAAAGGCTTTTAAAATTTTGCCCAGGACATTTAAATAATAATAATAATAAAAAACTCCTCTCCCCATAGTAGAGGGTATTTTGTTTCTTAACATGTCTTATTATATATTATTAGCAATATCAGTAAAATAGGCTTATGCGTGTATATATATATACGTGCATGAAATAATGTCTAAAAGCCATGCTCACATTTATGTGTTAGATTTAACTTACAAATGTTTAAATTTTGGGTTAAAAATTAATCCCAATAAATGTACTCTGATTAGCAAAGCCAAAGTGGTTGTCATCAGCCCATTACAAAGCCGATTGATTTAGAGCTATAATATACTCTGCTAATTTACATCTGTTTTAATTCTATTAAAAAATCTAAAAGCATATAATATACTCTTAAGTTAAATCCCATACTTTATAGTTTAAAGTTAAATAATCATTAAGCCCATTAAGGTATGGTTCTAATGCCACCTGGGATAACCAGAAGGAATTATGATTTTTTAATCGTTGCTCCATATTTTGTTGGATCATTTCTTTCTCTTTTCTTTCACTATTAGACATGTATTTGTTTTTAAATAAAGCTTTTTTTGAAAGACTATTAAGGTTCCTGCAAAATTAAAAATATGGGGGGATCCTACAATTTTAACCAAACCCATGGGCTAAAGCTAATAACTTGCGCCTGTCGGCGCGCACGTTAGCTCCCGGCGGACTGAACATCTTCTTTCCAGGTGGGAGCCTAAGAGACGCGATTCTCGGGAAACAGAGAACGGCGACCGAGCTGAGAGTTTGTGCGCACATAGCGCACGTTAGCCACTCTAGGCGACGGAGATGGGCTTAGAAGATTTGGGAGATCTGGCTATCAGCATCATTTTATCGAAATTAGGTCCCAAGAATGCCGCCATTGTCGCCTGCGTCAGCCGTCGCTTAAGGGTTTCTGCTTCCGACGAAACTCTCTGGCGACGATTTTGCTGTCAAGAGATGGATATCTCCTCTCCTGAAGATCCCTACGGAAATCCCGCGCCGTCTTTCAAGGTGCGGATCTCGATCGCATTTTCCCATTTCTTGTTTTCTATGAAATTTCACTCGCTTTCCTGCATTTGAATTCATTGAAATTTTGTAAATTAGGTTCTTGCTTTTATTTTTCATCATGTATTGGTGTTTACGTGGAATGGTTTGTGGGTTTATGCTGCCGCTTCTGATAAATGGTTGGTTTGCTTGAGTTTATTGTTGGAAATGTTGTGGGCGGTTGAAATATTTGCCCACAGATTTTCGCGGAAATGCAGCTAGTAGGCTGTTTTCTGCTGGTAGAATGTGAAGCGATTCTTATGACGCCAATAGATTTTTACAATAGGAATTGATATCTTTGCCGTTTAACTTTGACTTGCCAACTGTTTTTGGTGGTCAGCATCCATTGTGTTTACAGGCTGTGAAGCGTGTTTATGCACGAGATAGAGCTGGCAAAGTATTCATAAAAGGGTATGATGCTTGTGCAATTTTTTATGCATGGAAAGCAGTGGGAATTGTTCAACAGAAGTTTACAAGAGTTCACGTTGCTGAAGAAATTGTTAAGAAATGGTTTCCTGTACATTTTCACATGGCCAAAATGAACAATTTGACCGAAATATAAAGTTCACCCATCCATCCTCACAGCCAGACGCATCCACCCATGCGCAGGCACACTCTCAGGCAAAATGCAGCAAAAAGAAAGAAGATTACTTGTTATATATTTTTACACTTCCATCCAAATGTTTTGGAATTCGTCATTGTATTTGGCTACATTTATTGATGTCTGCCTGGTGACAACTAATGTTATTGGCGATGATATTGACTTGTTTCATCTGGAATCCCTTAAGCCAACCTTTTAGACAACTATTTTAGTTTCCAGCAACACCTTCATAAGTTCCCATGCATTTCACCTCTCTCTATGAACACATTTTTTCATTGGGATAAGTATATAGTAGTTCTTGGTACTAGCTCCAGTCATTTGACATAATCAATCTTCCCTTGTTTCATTTTCTATCACCTTCATAAGGAACCCAAAGTTTAAGACCATCTAACACAAAATCGTGCATTCATTATAGTCCCTTTCTGAAATTACAATTATGGGTATCTCTAATGTCTCTCCACTTTGTAACTTTCCATGCAGGTTGCATTAACTGATGTCGCGATGCCTGTATTGAAATATAATAGTGCCTAAACAGTTAAACATCAATTTAATGTTATCAGATTTCGGCTATAAAACTTCCAGATATACATCACACATGAAAATATTGGCATAACAGGTGCCATCTTCCTGATAACATGGAAACATCAAAATGAAAATCTTTCCCAGCTTTTATCTATATTTCTTAAGATTTTTATCTTGAATTTGTTGGAATGATCAAACCAAGTTTGAACAGCAGTTGATCAAAAGCAAGATGAATCACAAAAAACCCAGTCAATTGGCTGTCTGCAGTTACCAGAATGGTTTGTGGTCAGTGGAGCTTTAGCATATAGCTTTTGTGACATGGAAGTTGCATTCACTCCATTTAAGAGAGATTGCTTTGTGTCCCTTTGTCGCATTTGTCTATTTGCCTGTAACTGATTAAACTGTGAGGATAAAGCTACTTGCTAGTGGGAAAGGTTGGTCTCCAGTCTAGGTTTTCACACACTCTGGTCCATTGCTTGTAGAATTTAGAATAGTTGCAGAGCGGGAACAGTGGAAAATAGAAAATTTTTCTTTCTTCTCCTAAAATTATGTGCTTTTTCTGGAGTGGAGTTACATAATTCTTCCCTTCCTTCCCTATTGAGAGGATCTTCGCTCTGTCTTCCAAAGTCTTCTTCTTCCCATGCTAAATCAACTATAATTTCCTTTGAAATCTCACTCATTCTTTTCTCAAAAAATCCACAGGTGACATATAGATTATGGAAAGAAGCCTTTGGCATGTACCCTTGGCCTCTAGTCAAGAGAGCCAAAGAGTGTTGGAGTACACTTAAAGATTGGATGGCCATAAATTTCCCTGAGGCTGGGCGTACTTTGCAGAGAGGGGCAACTGAAGCTGAAATAAAGGCAGTTGAAGAGGAGCTGGGAGTGGCTTTACCTCTTCCTACAAGGGTTCTCTATCGTTTTTGTGATGGACAAGAAACAGGAGCTCCTGAAGAATTTTTGGGCCTTATAGGAGGTTACTTCTTTTATGAGCATGCAGTAAATGTCTACTTATTACCTTTGAGAGTGGTGGTCCTTGAAACAAAAGAACTGCATCAGCTTGGTTTTCCAAGCATGTCCAAGTATGTTGTTGTGGCAGCTTCCGTTTGTTTGGAGAAGTTGTTCATACTTAACTGTGCTGATGGTCAGCTCTATGTTGGTACTGAGAACTTAGCTACAGGTAGAGAAATGATTCCATGTGTACCTGATTCATTGATAACCTCAGTGCATGATATGAACTGTGCTATGCCCCAAGATGCCATGTTACTGTGGCTAGAAGAACATGGCAAGCGCTTAAGAAGCGGAACAATTCAGCTATATGAAGAAGGAAAAATTCGAAGTATCAGTCAATTCCCCGAGACATCACCAGCCTGTTCCACTGCTATAACCAATGGCGTTCAGGTTACAAGCAGTCTAGAAGTTTTTCCATTGTTGACCCTTTATACCATGCTTACTGCATAAGCTCAGTCAGGAGATGTCTCTGCTCATATTTTCATGATATAAGCCTGTTCAGTCTTATGGGTGTGCCCCACCATGATACCTAAAAGAATCCACTTTGGGCCATCAAATGCATTGCTCTGACACATTACATTGAGGAACCAAAAATCAGGTTTATATAATATGTAATAAGCCCATTGAGCATCAAGATAGACATCCTTTCTGAACTGTCATATAGGTATGCTCTGCCACTACTGGAAATGCCGATCAGCACGATTTTTGGTTCTCAGTTTAATCTGGGGTCACACATTTAATGTTTGGAGCAGATGCAGTCTGAATATCAAAGTTAGACTCATGACATTAATATTGGATTGTGCTGTGTTATATAGAATGGAGACTATAGGAGACTTTATCAAACAAACAATGAAAGTGCAGTTTAACCCCATTGATAACATATCTATATGGTTAACTTTTTGCCTGTTTGCTTTTTTTACTGCTACCAGTAACATTTTTTTTGCCTTTTTTCTTTTTTCATTCGGGCATGGTTTATCCCCTTTGCCCTTTTCTTTCCAATCATGCAACATTGAAGCTAAGCAAAGTGGACATGCATTAATTGTACTTCTGGTTGAAATATCTGTACATTGTCTCTAATAAGGGTCTGTTTGGAATTTTGGATTGATCTAAAACAGTGTACAAGGGAAAGAAATGTAAAGGGGGTTTAAATAGAGAAAAGATAAAAGTAGGGCTAATGATGGAAAAGAAATGGATCTTGAGAGGTTGTTACCTTATTTGCATTGAGGTAAAATGGAAGTGTAAAAGAGGATGTCAAGGGTGTTGTAAACCATTTACAAGCCCTTTTATGCATGCCCAAACACACTCAAAATGTATTTTTCCTATTTGATCTTAGAGCTATCTAGATAATTTCTTATTGTAATTTCCATTCTGTCACAAAAATGATAACCGCTATTTCCTTGAGACTTTAGCATCACAAATGGAGGTTAAATTCTAAAATAAAGCAGCTCTGTTGAATCATATGGGAATTTGGTATGTCTGATGGGAAAGGTGATGTTCAAATATGAAAATTTATGGATCTATGCCAGCTTGAATTCTTGCTTTAATATTTGCCAATTGATATATTTAAGGGGTCATGACAGCAGCAATTTACATTTGTGGGAAAATTCTACTACTTGTTTGCTTTGCTTTGATTTAAATTCATGATTCTAATGACAATATCCGTGCCTCAGCTTTTATCATACAGGTATTCCTTATCTTAATGAGTTCACAGGATATGCATAACTTTGTGTATTGTTCAAACGCTAACTAACATGGACCTCTTTGGGAAAAGTAAACAGGCTAGTTTTTTCAGGTGTCCATTGTCTTGTGTTAGAAATGCAACTGAACTTTTACTCTAGTTAATTTACCATTCATTTCCTTTGAGAGGATTGTGGAACCCATTGAAGTTAGCATATTACTGATGACATGTATATTAAGTTCTTTTCTCCTGATAATCTTACACCAGGAAGGTTGGTAGCTTGCTTTTTATTGCACTTGCTCAACAATTAATATGCCTTTTCTCCTCTGCTGTTCAGACCCTTTTTTCCTATATTAACCTTTCTAAATGCGGTTTATAATTAATATTTTTTTTCTCAGCTGTTTAGCACCTTTCTGTCTTTTTTTCTTTCTGTTTTCTTTTTTGAAGGATACTGCTTAGTCACCTTCCAATATATGTAGCAACGAAATAAAATTCTTGATGGTTGATTGTCATTGGATTTCACTTTTTTTATTTTCCAGGTCCGTGCTTCTGCAGTAATTGTTCCAGAACTTTGCAACCTTCAGAATGAGGAAGAAAAGTACTGCTTTGCTTACTCAATCCGCATGCAGCTTCTGCCTCAAGGCTGCATGTTGGATGGTGTGTACTTTGGCTCTTGCCAACTTTACTGGCGGCATTGGGTCATCTGTGCCAATGATGTTGTTATATCTACTGTTAGTGGAGATGCTGTGATAGGAAAGGTAGCCTTCACTTAATTTTCTTCTTTTTCCAACCATTAACCAATGGATATCTGCCTTCTTCAAGGGAAGTCTTCAATTCCCCTCCTCTAACCTGCACATGGATGCAGAAAAAAGAGCATTAAAGACAGTTTCCCTTTGGTCATCGTCATCATCTAAGACTTGAAAACCAAACTATTGAGTTGGCTACAAAGATCTCTTTCCATCTCAACTTTATCAAGATTCAAGAACAATTTGTGCAGTATTAGCCACAAACTTTCTTTGTAATTACTACAATTGCATCCTTTTGGGCCCTCCCTTACTCTTTTATAGACTTGAACTGATGTTAGCTTATTCCATCCTGCTAGGGATGCAACTCGGTCTGGTCAGTTTGATGGTGGACCCTTGACTAACCTATCTTCAAATTCAAATGCATGGACCTACCCTACTTGCTTGCCCAGCCAAAACAAGCCCATGGTCTTACACCTAAACTTTCCTTTTTCTGTAAAAGGATTCGATGAGCATGGAATTTGAATCTGTGAGACATAGAGGACCAATTTTATAGTCCATGCTTCATAATGACTTTTTGTAGGGTTTCGTGATACATCCATCTACCACATGCATGTCGATCACAGGATTTATGAATACCTTTTGTCCTTGATGTGCAAACTGAAACCTATTTCCTCTCTCTGGCTGCAGTATCCACTCTTATATCCTGGTGGCGAGGAATTTGTTTATGAAAGTTGCTCACACATGCCTTCTTCTTCTGGTTCTATGGAGGGTGCTTTTACATTTATTCCTGGCAGGTACCCAGAATAAACACCTTACATATTCTAAAGCTATCAATGTAGGCCATGTCAGTTAGGACTTATGCGGAAAGATCCAAAATCTCTTTATTTCCTACGGCTGCACTTGGCAGCGGCAGGCTACAACAATTTGAGATTTTCAAAGTTCCTACTCATAACAGTATATTCACCATGGATCATGAAATGGAACTCATAGTGTAAATGCTAAGAGCTACATATTAAGCACACCACCAGAGCTTTTTTGCAAATTCCTAATTATACCAGGCTGAATTGATGAAAGAATTTACCATTTAATAAAAAAAAATAAAAATCAGATGCCTTTCCAGATAGTTGAATCTGGGCAGTGCAACAGGCTTCCAGATCACACTTGACATGTAGGATTTGAGATTTATTCACTCTTGCAACCTGAAATGTGGGATTTTAATTCCAGGGTTTAAAAATAATATCTATGGGTCCACTCTTTTGCATTTTTCACCATGTTTTTCTAATATCTACATGTTGGTGGCTGTGGGTTGTGATGTTTGTGTTCTTTGGTGTATCATTTCATCATGAAAATTATACACATCCTCAAATGAACAGAAAAGAAGAGATTTTGTAACTTATTTGGACTTCAATTAGTAGGCCCATTTAAGGATACAGTTTTGTCAGTTACATGATGATCAGAGTTGTAGTATTTTTTGTCCCATTCTCACTTACGATGGCTTTTTTGTAATGATTGCTATGGTCATTGGTATATGCCTCTTATGTCTGGAAATATGATCCATTTCACTCATCAAAATCTATGAACTAGCGAATATATAATGAATCTGATTTTTTATTTGAATCAATCCTAGCTGTGCATCTCAAGTTTTAAATTCCAGAATTTCATATCCAAGCTATAAAAAGCAATGGAAAATGTGAGAAATCAAGTCTGTGTATCCTAGATTTGGATCTACAAGTGAAACATTCAAATTTGTGTTAGGAACGCAACTTGGGTTAGGTTTAAGCTGTACCCAACCAACCATACCTGATTTTGCTTAGAATTGGATTAGGATTTTCAAAATGTAGGTCAAGAAAGTCAGGGCAGAACATGATCTAATTTTTTAACAAGAATGTGGTAAGGTTCTGGGCAACCTCACCTGATTTTCAACCCAGTTTATACGATGATGACTGCAATGCATATATACATACACAGGTGTGCATCTATATTTCAATACTTGCTTTTATTTTTTACGAATTTCGGCCACTAAATCTCAAAAAGGTTATCTTAAAGATCTTCAACATTTCCCTCAAAATCTATTAGAGTAGAGAGGGAAAGATTTAGTCACTTTCTTTAATAGGATGTAACTTCATGCATTCACAAATTTGAGACTAACAATAAACATCATTTCAGCCAAGACTATCAATTTACAAAAGAATTTTATATTTTAATTTAGTCCAAAATTTATAATTAGGTTAGGGTTGGATTGGAGATTTGCAAATATGGTTAGGTTTTTATGCACCCATACTCCATGTTCTTAGTACCTAGACAAGTTCATCTATTATTTCTTTGTTCAGAACCCATTGAGTTGACATTCAACTGTCTTCGTTTCTCATCTAGGTTGCTAGAACCAAAAGGAAGGTCATTTGATGTGGAGGTTGCGCGGTTTCCTCTTGAAGTGCCCTACTATATTTACTGATCATATCCTTAAAAACTGGCAAATTGTGAAATGCCAACGCAGAATCAATATTCTATTACCATCATTTCCTTTTCTTTTTCAATTAATTTTCCTTCTTACCATGCCACTTGGACATCTGTCATGTAATAACAAATTCCATGATGTTATGGGCTTACATCAGTTTTCTTCTAATTGTTGTATTTTCTAGAATTTGAGGTTTCTGCACAATATTCTACTGTTAGATAAAAATTTAATGCAGAAAAGCTTAATGCTTTGTTTGGTTCGATATGCATAAGATTGCTCTCCTCTGAGATTATGGAACGATGGCCTTATTCCAATTTCAGTATTTATAGATTAACGAGTCCCTTTTGCAACATTTGGTCAAAAGAATACACACTATATATATATTATATATATACACACACAAACACACACTTCTGGGACTATTATATTTGAGATCAAGTTTTTATCAAATAATAAGTTAATAATACGTGGTGTTATCCTGGGACTATCGTACGTGAATGTGTTATTCGGGCGTCCAATGGGACTAAACGCGTAGAGATTTCAATTGATCTTGTGCGTGCCTTTTAAGTTGCACATTGTATCAAAGCCAAATTTTAACATGGGTGTCATTTATGTAGCACAAACTAGAAATGCCCACAATTTGAAAGCTAATTTATGAAGAAAAGATGCAGGCGCAAGCGGCAATCATGCTGTGATGTATCTATTGGACGGCTAAAGCAGATCCATTGCAGCTTGAAAAAGCTAAAAAATAACATGATGTGTCAAACTGTGTTGCTTCTACTTAGAATTCATAATTACATGCCCAACCCCTGTGCTAAAATCTAGGACGACGATATTTGCAAAATTAACCCCCTTAAGTTTCCAGAATTTCACATAAAGTATTCCACTTCCCAAATAATCAACCTCTCGCATCCAATGTGTTAAAAACAGTTTGGTCAACCGAACGGTTTATCCTGGCCCATTCCTTCTTTAATAAATATATAGTAAAAAGAAAAAATATAATTTTTTTCCCACGGCTAAAGGTATCCTCAAGCGGACCAGAAGGGCTAGCATCCGGTTCGATCTAGTTTAGAGACACCATTAGGTTTTCCAGTTAACTGCCAGCATACGTTCAATCCTTTTGAAATGATATAAATTACCCTCAATGACCCTTAGTGTTGAAAACAATACCCCTACTCTAAGCATGGTGAGCCCAACGAAAGAGGACACTTCCACAGTTGTACGGCCACCTGCACCGAATAAACACTTGCTGATACAAAATAGTTAACCCTGAATGCTCGAGCATTTTGCATCAAGGAATTGATGCTCTCTCCATATATAATAATAATATACATATGCTATAATACATTAGCCTTCAATGTCGATGGACGTATGAAAGACCATTACATGAAATTTTCACGTAGAGGAATTGTAAGCTACATCAGCTAAAGATGTATCCATGTCATTAAGTCCCAACTCTTCATTTTGCTCCCATGATCTTTCATACTCTTCAACTGAGGAGACAATAAAAAGGATACAAAAATGTTAGAGAATGAGAGTAAATATTATATCGAGGATGTTAAAGAGAGTGAGAGAAGATGCATAAACATGATTTCACAATGGGAAAATTCCACCCCTTTAACATGATTTGACATCTGAACTATCTAATAACCTTACTTTTTCTGATTATTACTGATATTTTCAATTATTATTCCCTATCTTTTCATACAAAAAACTTACCTATTTCATCTCTATTCACTTTATTTGTAATTACTATCCATTATCACATCACATCATTCCCACTTTTTTCCTCCACTCCTACGAATTCCTGCCTTTTTTTCATCAATTCCCATTCCCAAACCCTTAATTTATGCCAAAAACCTCAAAGTCATGTGGTCCAGATTACTTGTCATGGATTTCAATGCTGTGATTTTACACCTGGTGACATAGAAGGCAGGTAAAGGTATGAAAAGATAACGAAATGAGTTTCCGCTCAAAAGTTGGTCAACTTACAGACAAGTTGATGGTCGTCTTCAATGGCATCAGTATTTGGGGCAACAAAAGAATTTGCCAAAGCATCATCAATAATCAAAGTCCATGGTTCCTCCACTTTCAAAAGCTGCAGATTGCAAGCTAGATGATTAAAAGAAGAGAATGATGATGCTTCGAAATTAAAACATGTATACCAGTTCTGGTTAGAATGCCATATCAGTACTTCAGGAAGGTAATTAACAAAAGTACTGGCTAGTCCCAAAAACTATTTGGTATCAGCCAATGCATCAGGATAGATAGGCATTTTTTGAATTACAGTAGTTCAGTATCTGTTGGGAGGGGAAAAACTAACGATGTGCACAAGTCATTCAAATGTAAAATACCTTTGTTAGCCTCGAATTAAAATCTTGCCATTTGTTTCTTTTTGAATCATCAAGACTATCACCAAAAGTAAAACCATGTACTCCCTCAAGATCTGTAACATAATCATGGAAAGAACATTACTCAATCCAAAACACAAAAACAAATATATGGATGATAGATGCATAAAACTACCAAACAATGCCACATGAAATCCTGCAAAAGACATATAAAAGACTGATGACAGGCAGGATATGCCCAATATCATTCAACTAGCTACTGCATGGTTGAAATCAGATCCTGTATGGCATGATGAAAAAAATTTGATTAATATAATGATAAATCCAACTGTTTCTCCAGCATGATACTCTGAAGTCATATAACCAGGAACCGTTTTTGGCAAATCAGACCAAAATTACAATATTGGTGTGTACATAACTGCAGAAGACTTGGCTAATGTGTGATGTTTTCTTTTAGTACGGAATCTATGGATAAACAAATATTTTATTGAAGGGGCATGAAAAAATAAACTTCAAACAGTAAGGGCAGAGAAGAAGAATCCTTTGCTGTCATTGATGGAACCACCCCATCCAAACCAGCTGGTTTTCCACACTTAACAGAGTTTCTTAAACATGTAACACCATCAGCAGGTAAACATTATGAGTTAAAACCACAGAAAAGACATCACAAATCTTCCTGTCCATCATCCATGCAAAACATTTGGATATGTAACCCGTAAATGATACCCTAGAAGATGTACAAAACTGACAAGATTTTTTGTCAGACAAATCCACCTCCCTCTCTCCTCATAAATATCCCACAACAACAAAATATTTAGAGATCAGAAAGGGGCACATGAAACTAGTTCAGACATCTTCTCCCCATGTAAGGCCTCCCATCCACACTTATTGTTGAAATCAAAGTTCATAAGAGATGCCAGAGAAGGAAGCACTTCCTTCCACCCTAGTGCGGTGTGCTGCTAAATGGATCGAAAGCAACAAGAGGCACTGCTTTAATGACTTGAATGCACCACAAGGCAGGTCCTACACAAAAGCAAGAGGGCTCCAACAAGGTACATGAGAGAAGTGGGAAAGCCACCCTGCGATTCACTAGAAGTATTAAAGGCACCCTCAATTAAGTCTACATGGAAAGGGCTCCAAGGAATTAGACAGAATGTTACAATTCACACTGAGAAGGAAAAAAATTATGGGATACATGGGTATGAGTATCTAAAATCACCTAATCATAGTGGATATCAAACAGAACCCCTTGCCTTTCTCACTGTCCCTCCATGATTGAGTGTGTATGCAGGAGCCAGGAAGGAAGCTGGTAGAATCTCCAATGGACTGTTGGTGAAACAGACCTAGGTGTGGGATAAAGGAACTCTCCTAAGGTTAGTCATTCTGAGAGCAGATCCAACTAGTCTCACATGTATCACCTATAAAATGCCTAGACGATAAGAACTCTCTAAATCCAATGTCCAAAGTTGCGATGTCTGATTCCTCCAAATTCATCCCATAAGCACCAGTGTTCTCCTCTGATTCCAAACACCTCACATGGGAACCCAGGCTTAATCTCTATACTTGATAATGGATTGCTGTCATCTGATATTTAGCATTGTGAAGCACTTGCTTGTAGGAATTAAGATCACTCTCATCTCTATCTAGTTTCACATGCA
The DNA here is from genome assembly GCA_036873735.1 of Pouteria campechiana. Taxonomy (NCBI): domain Eukaryota; kingdom Viridiplantae; phylum Streptophyta; class Magnoliopsida; order Ericales; family Sapotaceae; genus Pouteria; species Pouteria campechiana. The sequence goes on from JAYJMB010039676.1 coordinate 60,079, forward strand.
TCTGGGATACCATGTTTAACCATTCCTGCAAGATGAATTTGCATAAGCTGTTGTGAATTTGATTTTTGGCACAGACTGCAATATTAATCACTCTATCACAGGCTATGCTGCTTGTCACATCAAAGCATACATGATGCTCAAGCAAATATTGATGAAAATCCAAGTCTGTTGCTACAAACGCTACAATAAAAGATGAAAGGCCATATACGCTTTCTCAAATACTGTAGTGCATTGGTTATTATCACACAACCACACTTTGTCCAAGGTTCTGGAGATATCAACACTTGCCTGGTGCTGGCTGCTATATACTGGCACACGCAAATGAATAAACACTACATGATCATGCTCTCAAGATTAAAACCTACTGCACATTCACCAAGAAACAATGTGGGCTGACATAAAATGCGTTCTTTATTAATCATATCACCCTTAAAAAAGAACCAAGCAAGGGGGAAAACTTACTTTCACTTATTTTAGTAACCAAACCTTCTACAGTTGTAACTACTCCACCTAATGTGCCACTTACAAGTTCCAAATCAAGTTCTGGAACTCTCACACTGGCAGTATCTGACTGGATAGAAGACAACCATGATAAAAATCAGGCAAATATGCAGATGATAATAAATGCCAACAAGCTGAGAGTTTGAAGACAAGCATTCAAGTTTAAAAAAGATGAACGAATGGATAGCTAGACTGGCTTGTTTTGCATGTGTTTGTATGGCAATATATACACACACTCATGCACACACGGTGCTACTGTGCGTATTCAATCAAATTACAGATGTAAAGCTTCTTCATGTGCCACATTTCAGAAGCACCATGAAATTAGAGGGATTACAGAATTGTTCAAGAGACTCTCCCACTGGAAATGAAAAGATGGCTTAGAGAAAGAGAATTATACATGGACCCTTGCCATAAATTTTAAAAAATGAAAGGTGGAAAGGGCACAGGTAGGTGAAAAGAGGAATCAGACAGCATGAGATTTTCAAGTGATCATGTTAGACTGTTAGAGAGTTCAGCTTGTCCAAACTTTGACCCAACCCAACCTGATTTGTAAATAGTATTGGGGTTAACCGGAATGTTTCAACCTAATTTTCTTATCTGTCCAACAAAACCTGGCCAAAAATTAGGTTAGGTCAGTCACGTTCAGGTTGGACTTACCTCTAAAGTTGCAAGAAGTGTGTGAAGCAAAACAGAATCTGGGTGAAGGTGCGGGCAGTTTTGGTTTAAAAGTCAAAACCACGGATGGAAATATCAGCAATAAAAATCGATTTATCACTGATATTACAAAAACAGATGGTGGAAATAATTTATTGGTGTGGTTTCCAAATGACATCATTTTATCAACAAATCAGCAATTTATCACCAATATGTCAAGAAATTTGCGATATTATTTTTCAAAAAAATTTTGCCATCAAAAATCAGGTAGCCATACAAATCAAGGTTAACTTTCTGAATGATCAAGAGATAAAAAAAAAAAAAATCAAAATTCACAGAAAAAAATCAAGCCAACAGGTAACTCATTTCTATTTCTCAGAGAAAAAAGAGATGACAGAAACAATCAATTTTCAGAATAGAACAGACAGACCTTTATCACATCCCTGCTAAGGTCATCTATGCTCTGCACATGAATTGTAATCTTCTTTCCCTTTGCAGGAATTTGGCCACCAGGCTTCAACTGTCAATGAAAAACAGAACAGTCAAGAAGTTGAAACATCAATCCCTCATGACAAATCTAAAAACCAACTGCGGCAATTAGAAGGCAATTCAGAAGTACCGATACATATAAAATTCAAAGTTAGGACAAACCTCGGAGCTACGGTAACCACAAGCATCACATGTAGATGCCATCACAATAACTTCTTGAAAGTATGGAATTTCTGTGAACAGGTTAAGGTGCACAAAAAAAAAGTAACAAAAATGTATATATATATATATATATTTATATATATATATATGCAACCTCACAATTTGAACCCACTATGATGCTTTTATTAGATCCAAACCAACCATATTATTTAATTTTATATACTTATCTATGATTGTAAGAAGTCTTTAGAGCCACAAAAAAGTCACATGGTGTGTGTATGTGTGTGTAATGGGTAAACAAGGATGGCCACACTGAAATAAACATCATCCTTGAGTACATCAATTCTAGGGACACATAGTTAGACTTTACCTTCACGACCAATGAAGTAACTGCACCTCACATCAGCTAAAAGGATGGTTAGGCAATTCAAGACAATAGAAATGGGCTGGACATGCCTGGCACACTTTGGCTTCAGTAGCATGACAGCATAATGCCATTAAGGATATGTTGCTCCCATTCAGAAAAATAGACAATGTGCACAAAATTCAGCATGCTAACAAGACATAAACCAAATGTAATGACCCAAGCCCCTTGTTGAGGAATTGTCCGCTTTGGACCACTATAGTCCTCACGATTTTGCCCCCTTGTGGCCTCCACCCATACAACTCCACAAAATGCGCCTCAACAGGTTTCACGAACCGCCCATACCATAAGCTCATTACCTCCCCCTCACCCAAGCGATGTGGGATATCACATCCACCCCCCCTTAGGGGCTCCAGCGTTCTCGCTGGACACAAACTTGAGATTATTGGGGTCTGGCTCTGATACCACTTTTGTAACGACCCGTGCCCCCTGTTGAGGAATTGTCCACTTTAGACCACTACAGTCCTCACAGTTTTGCCCCCTTGTGGCCTCTACACATACAGCTCCACAAAAGGTGCCTCAACAGGTTTTATAAACCACCCATACCATAAGCTCATTACCTCCCCCTCACCCGAGCGATGTGGGATATCACACCAAACTAAAAGATATGTCTAGAACATGAAATAAAAGAAACCTAAGGTTCCCCTTCCATTCTACAGACACTTGAGAATTCCCGACATTTTGGAAACAGAGGTTGCTCCAATATAATCAAGAATAGTTGAATCAGTGGAATTCATTCTTTTAAGGAATTCCATGATCATTCAACACAAGTAACATGCATCAGTAACTACAAAATGTATCCATCAAAGAATTGAATTTCTGGAAAGAGAAAGCCAGCTCTGGATCATGTCAGGAAGGAAAATGAGAATAAAGGATACTGGTAATGAACATTCGAGTTTCACACCTAATGCCACACGCTCCACAAGTTGATGGGAAGGTCATCACCTGTGTGATGTTCAAGTCCACCCTCAGTAGAGAATAACAACACAGCATTTAAACTTTAAACAGCAACTGACCTCTTCCATTAATGAAGAAACACAGTACTTACCTCTTCTGGTGCAGAGTATTTAAATAAGGCTGCAGCCACTTCCTCACTATTACCCTGAGCAATTGCTCGATGACCAACCACAGCTCCAACTGACCCATGAGGTTTCCCATTCAACCCATCATGACATCTCTCATTGCCTTCCATTTCACTACCAATTTGTGTGTCAAGTTGTCCCCTGCCTGATGATGAATCAACAAGGAATCCCAGTGATGCTTGTTGCTCAGAAGTCCGATCATAAAACTTAATTGACATTGATGGATCCGCAGATGGTGCAAATCTACAAACATCAAAAGAATTAATTCCAGGTAAACCAGGACTCACTAAAGAGGATCAAAGAGGTTGGCAGAAAGATAGAATATTCAGTGCAGATGACAACTTAGATGAATTATGCTTAACAGTCCAAGCTTCAAATAGAAAAGACACTTTTGTATCAATTAACAGCACATGAACTTTATTGTTGCCCAAAATTCAAACAGGTTTTACAGGATGGCTTCCAGGCTGTCCTCAGACAGGTGATTTTCCAAGAATCTATTCCATTGGCCAAAACCAAGAATCTATTCCCTTGGCCAAACTCATTCTCCAGCACCAAAAATTCAATAATTTGACAAGGACATATGCACAAAAGTTGACATAAAGTTATAAGAGATGAAAGTCTTAGCACTTCAAGAGTTATTCAAATTAAGACACTGTTTGGCAGATTAGGTTAGATAATTGCACCAAAGAATCCTTACAACTTTCTTGTTCATTCATTTTCATATGTTGGAATGGATGAACCAAACGCATATACCAATAACTAAATGTAAAATCAACCGTGAATAAGGAAATTTGTAATATTGTCTTATGCTACCATTACATAGAAACCATGCCATGCTCCAAAAATGCTCTCATTGACATGCAGCCTCTTTGGCAATATGGTCTGCATAAACTACCTTGCATCAAGATCTTTCCACGTTATAATCTCCCTCTGAATTATTATCCAATCAATCAGTAACAGTAGCATCCTAGACACAGCATACCAATGCAGCACAAATCTACTCCGAAGTTTCAACTAAACTACACAATAACTGTATTGCACTTGACAAATGGTTGTTAGCAAACAGTACGATACCATATTGCAAAACTACCACAACAGAGAAAGAAACAGAACAGATATGCAACAAAGATCAACTGAATAAACCGACAGAATACAGTCGGCATGAAATGACATTTTCAACTGCCACATGATAATGAAGTCTTCTCTCAGTCAGTATGCTAACGAAGAACTGGGCCGTAGTAAACCAGAAAATGAGAGAAAACTCCAGTGGGCTATCTTCAAAATTTTGACAAGAAATCCTATTTCGCAAATTTGCACCTTGATTTTCCTTAAAAATGAGGTTTCACATCAAAAATAGGAGGTGCGGATTTGAAACATGGCATATTTTTTGTTCCAAACATCACTGCCAGTTGCCAGAGTTTAAATTCTGGCAATCAATGCAGTAAAACACAGAGACATTTTAGCGCATACCACTAAGCTATGAAGCTGGGAGAAGGGAAAGAAAAAGGAAAAAAAGAATGAATGAACATGACTTTTGGAATTTATGAGGGACTGTTTCAAATAGGATGATTCATAGATTTCTCCTGTATATTAAAAAAATTAGTTCATCTAAAAACAAAGTTTATCAACCTTAAACAGACCATGAATGGTAACTGAAACTAGTCATTCAGATAATCATCGTAGAAATCTTTCATAACTGTTTATGCTTACGGGTTTTCAATGAAGCTATTTCCAGATGGATCATCAAGAATAAAGGTGAAAGGTACATCTCCTGCAGCACAAGATTGCAACTTCGCTACAAACTGATCTATAGCTTCAGCTGTCTGAGGATCCACTTTCTGCAAAACCCAGAAGAAATGGCATATATAAAATGCAAAACACGTGAAAATCAATGAAGAAGAGGCATTTGGTACCAAGACACACCTTGCGTTCATCTTGAAGTGCCATCAATTCATCAGCAGCTCGTGTTAATATCCCTTCCACCTAGATCGTCAACAGATATAGATAGATTTAATCCAGAATACTATAGCTAATAAGGGAATGAGACAATCAATGATAGAGCATACACAAGCAGAAAATATGAGAAACATTATAGTGAACCTTGTAATGGCCACAAAGAAAAATATGAACATTCATTAAGAGTCTGTTTGGTTAGTGTGAAATGTAAATTTCCCTAGGAAATAATGTCAGCAGGAAAAAAATTATTTAATCATAGGATTAATAAAGGCAAAATGGATAGAATTTTTAGAAAGAAAGATATAATTGATGATAGAAAATATAGGTAATGATGTGAAAAAAGTATGGTTATTATAATAGGTAAATATCATATTACATAAAGAAGGAACAGAGGAAAGATTCCGTGAGAAAATTTTCCACGAGAAAATTTTCCACTTATGAAGAAACTGGAAAAGTAAATTTCAGACAACACATCAGCATTTGACAAAGTTTTGGTAAGGTTTATAGTATCTTAAAGCAGACTTGTAATCTTCCTTGTCCATTCAGGTCTCCCATTTTGCATGGGTAATTCTACTAATGACCTTGATATTAAGGTGTGACAAAGAGAATAGATAAGAAACCCTCAAGCAAGAATATTTAATGTTCCTCACTTGGCAAATGGACATTGCGCTATTAAGGAAGCTATGCCATTATGGATCATCATTTTCACCACATGTGCTAGCAACTTCTTATTTTATTTTTAATTTTAGGCTTGAAATAGCACAAATAGCCCATTTGAGTTAAATAATGAGGCAAATACATGTTTTGTTAGATCTATGGTATGTTCCTTATTTAATATGTTGCAAAGGACATGAATAACATCATCTTTTTTTTTCTTTTTTGCTTCCATTGTTTTTAGAAAATAAGTCATGCGTGGGTTGAATCCTTAGCATCTTTTGTTATTACCTGACTACCTGAGTAGAAATTGCCATATATTGTTCTTTCCACCATTTAATCATATCTTCTACTTCTAGTTAGGTTAAGCAAACATGTCCAATAATATTTGTTCCATTTCACAATCTTTCAAATATTCAGCTACCTTGCTTGTTACATTGGAAAAAGAAAACAATTTTCCTTGAAACAATCACAAACAATGGCAAGATCCAATGTAGTAATGCATCCAAACCTACAATAGATGGAAGAGCTAAACTCAGAACTATGGAAAACAATAGAGTTCACCAAATTGAGAAATGACTGGGACAAGCATTCAAAATTTTTGTTTGTCTAACACCACGCACCAATTAAAATAGATAATTTTGAAGCAACCAAAAAATTAGCACAGTGTTTCATTTCGGCAACAGAGGAATGTATGCCGAACTAGAAACCAATCATTTAAAAGCATTTCATATGCTTATTGTCATGTACATTCTATTTTCTTACAAATCAAGTAATTTTTTGCCTTCTCGTTTAATTTAATTTTGCTTCTAACCTATTGCCCTCTGACTTTTCAAAAGCCAACACTAGTCTACAAAGACTTTCAAAGCCTCCCCTGTGACGTCTATATGCAATAAAATCACATCTGGTATGAAAAACAAATCTTTTGTACTTGTATCAAATACATGTTTTTCTCCTTCTGTGTGTAATAAGGATGGTTGGAATCTGACAGAAACATTCTTAGAAGACAATATGGCCACACAGACTTTTCAGGAAATAAAAAAAAAAAAAGATGTACACCAAATTCCATGCTCCTAAGACATTTGTCACCGCAATAACATTGGAATTCATCACTGGAACTCATTCTTTCAACCTTCAAAAAACCTAAAAATGTATGCTTCTCCTTAACACTTCATGATTTGGAACAGATGTGGTTACATCTCAACATATTGTAGGACCTTGAAACATGACCATCCACTCCCATGGGTTCCTTTGAAATAGCTCAGCATATTAAAAATAATGAACTCAACCCCTAAGCCCCCACGAAGTAACAAAACTCGTTCCATTACCAGTTGTATATCATGCATCTTTCCTTTACTTCCTCGATACCAGAAAGGAGCCAAGAGAACTTCAATTACCAGCAACTAACCATTCTTGAAGTAATGGCTTTAAAGCCCATTGTGGCTTGTTAATTCACAAGCAGAATTAATAAAACTCCATTCCTTAAAAACACGCAAAGCCTATGAAAACCACATTTAATACATTATTCATGAATATCAATACATGAATAAATGAACACCAATGAGAAATAAATGAATATCAATACATCAAGTGCCAAATGAATATCAACACATCAATAAATGAACGAGTCAAACAGACTTGTTTTTATAAAAAGAAGACAGGAAACAAATAACAGCCCAAGAAGAAGAACATACTGTTGACAATGTTCCCCGTTGTGCTTCTGGAGGAACCTCAAACTCAAGCTCTGGGATCTGTAGATTTATCAGTGAAAACAAGGAACACAAAACAAAGCTTGATCCAGAATTTCAAAACTTTTCAGGTCTAATCAACTCAGTTAAGGCCTATTACAATGTCCTTCCCTTCCCAAAAGAAGGGAAAAGAAGAATCACACCAAAAGACCTGAAACTATCCAATTTTCCTTCATTTGTAATTTTATAAAACTTCAATGAAAAACTCATATCTACAAAAACCCATTAGTGCCCTTCAATATGTCACACAATGTATGAAGCAAAGCAGCAATAGATGTACATGCAGAAGTAATTATTGGTTAAATGTTAGACATCTAAGAAGAAAGAAGCAATCCAGGACTTCAATGTAGGATTGGGGCATAATTTGATGGATTGTATAAGAAAGAGTTTCTCAGAACTTATAGCGGCCTCTAATCGTAGATTTTGAAGAACTGTTGCCTGCAACGGTTCGAATGTTGAGTTAATGCAAGTATACAAATTCTGTAAAGAGATTCAAAAGAAAAGTGTACAGGTAACCAACTTACACATAAAACACTTAAATGTTTCAAGATAGCTGATGTAGAACAGAAAAAAATAGAAATTACAAGAAAGACCAAGAATTCCCTTCAAGGGAGAAACAAAGAAATTAGGACAAGAAAAGGGTAGAATTGGGGAGGAATAAAATAAAACAGAAGAAACTTAGAAGAGAGAAAAGGAAGAATTAGAAAGGGATTTAAGAAGAAGAAGAGAGGAGAATTAGTATAGGCTACCACATACATAGAGATTGATATGCAAAATAAAACTCTAATTTAAATGGCTACAAATAAAATAATAAAAATAATCTTAAACATTTGATCCATGTATTGAGTTGATCTTTATTTTGATCTCATGTTGCTTACAGTAAACCCTGAATTAAATAATTAAATGTCTAAATCCCAAATATAAATAAAATAAAATAAAACCCAGTGACTACTCTATACCTAAAAATAAGTGCGCCAGATGTACCACATCACTCGTATCATGTTTTCCGTCGATAGCATCCGAGTAATTTTGTAGCAGATTGCAAGGAAGGGATTCATAAAAAAGTGTAAATGTCAGCACAACTTGCATAATCTTTGGATGTAAATCAAGAAGTTTTCCCCATCTCATCATGCTCCTTGAAAAAGGTTATGCAACTTGGTGGTGACGAGAAGTGAAAGGACATCATTGGCTTGGAAGGCAAAATACTTGGCTTTATGATGTCAGCTTACATATCCTTCAAAGAAGCATGGCCATCATCTGAAACTCATCATAAAGCAAATACAGAAATGCAAAGAAGAAAATGAAAATTTTGCTTAGAAAGACAAGGCAAGTTCTGTGATTATCAGGACACCTAGAGGAATGCGTATGTTAGATATCAGCTTAAAGAATATTTCTCTTCTTACCAAGAATGCAAACTTGAAATGAAAGAAGATTATCCACAGAGGCAACCATTAGCAATGTATGTAGCCACAAGGACTCTTGTCACACACCTTAATCACTATTTAATAATGCAACCAAGTGTTAGAAAGCCCTCAAAGAAAGGTGAAAAGTTTGAAGAGGAGTTACTTTGGTGAATGATAGTCCATGAACAATTTTGGGGAATTTTAAATTGATGGTGGGTCAATAAGAAAAAGAATTTGTCTTAGGAATAATATTTGTGTTCTTGAATAAAACTTTTCTACTTGATATTAAGAAATATTTAAATACACGAAACATGAAACGCCACAAAGAATGAATCATCATTATATTCCTAACAACGGCACATCACAATAAACAAATACATCAGAAAAATAATAAAATTTTTCAAAAACCCCTATTTGATATTAAGAACTATGTGAATACATATTTGAAACATGAAATCTCATATTCAACCTACTGCTATCAAGAGATATATAAATGGCTAGAGTCGCTAGATATAAAAGATAAAAACAGCTTTTTTTATACAAGCTGACAACCAAAACAGGAGCTTGGTGCAGTGAACAACCTATGACTGCTACATGCACATGCAACACAAAAATATTGGGTAGTTTAGTAAGGCTCTAGAACTACTGAAAGTACCTGTCTAGTGTACAGAAAAAGAAGGAATTCTCTGATCTTCCTAACATAATTTGGATGTATTACTAAGCAACATTAAAAATATCATTCAAATCATTGCTTTTAGGGATATGTAATGGAAACATTCTAAAAGGAAAAAGAAAGATTGAATTAGCTAATTAAAATATAGTGATGTATACAGACAAAAATAGGGATGGGGTTAGGATTAGGGTTGGTTAAGATTTTTCCAAATAGGGTTAAAGTCATGGTTGTTAAAGGCGCACCTAGGCTCACCTCTTGTGCCTTGAGGTGTACTTGGTGTGCCCGATTGAACTTTCCTAAAAAAATATTAAATGAAAAAACTTTCAACATTCAATCAGGACTCTTAACTTTTCGACTCTTCCCATTTTTTCTTGACTTAACCAAAATTGGTGCCCTCCACAGGATTATATTGAACTTTGAGTAACCTTATTATTTTATTCTTATAAATGATATATATAATTAAATTTTTTGATTTTATATAATGCACGCCTTGCTTCACTCAAGCGAGTGACTTGCCAGTGCGCCTTGTGCCTAGGCCCTAAGAGCCCTTTGCGCCTTGGTGCGCATTACGCCTTTAACAACTATTGTTAGGGTTAGGGTCGGGTTGACTGCAACCTGAGTCAACCCAACACAACATACACCATATCCTTCAGATTAACAACCTGAATAAGAGGCTTATTGAAAGCATATTAGGAGAAAATGGCTTCCTATAAGGCAACAAAAAGATGATTCAATGGGAATCAAGTAAAGATCAATTAATGATTGGGTTTGTTGTAAATTTCTATCGTAGTTACTGTCATGACAAATCATCCCTTGTTTGTTTACTTTTCTGGTCTTTGCTTTCTGTTAGAATTCAGTTGTCCTTAATAAAACGTTCCCATTATTATCATGACAACTGTAACTCAGGTGTTACAGTAATAATTGGGTTTTGGACAGGAGGTTTCCTCAGTATCCCAGGGATGATGAAGTGTAAAGGTTAACTTTTTAGTCTTCTTTCCTTGTCTTTCTTTTTCCTTTAATATAAAAATTCGATGGGCACCCCAAACCCATTCCTAGGCCTTCACCTTTAAGTCTTGATCATCTCCATAATACTTCAACAGAATAAGATACCATTCCTTAGTCATAGAAACAGAGGCCAGGTAAAAATATCATTAAGTAAATGTTATGAAATGTTTCCAATAGCACTAGCTGAGAAAAATAAAATGACAAGTTCACCTCTGACAATGCATCCAGACTTGTTAGTTTCATAACATGCAAGATTGATCAATTCATTCATGTCACTCTTCTGAATTTGAAATGGAATTAAAATTCCAAAATAATAGAATGACGTTTAAATAGTGATCATTTAAAATGCCAAATGCAAAGTAAGAAACAAATTAACAAAGGCCTATGGTTGAATGCAACTAGAAGAAAGGTCAAAGCTCACATGATGAGACATTTTGCCAAGCATAAATGTCATACCTTGATGGTAGCTAAATCAGATTTTACCACTTGACGATTGAGCATCTGCAATCAAATCCTCGTCAGATTCAGAACTCAAACATATAAATTTAAATTTAGTAAAATAAAATTAGAGTATACTTCAAATTCAGTAGTGCAATATCAGATATTGATATAAAGACAGTCAGTATAAAATGGCTATCAAGCATCAAGTCAGAGCAATGTAATCACCAGGGACTAAAAAGGAATACATGAACACACATAGAAATGCAAGTTAGAATGTACAAATGCATTTTATTTCTGCCTTCAAGGTCTGTTTAATAACAAGGAAAAGGGGATAGGAAATCTCTTTTCCCCCATTTTCCCAGCCATTTTACTTGATGTGGTATTTACTTATCCTAACAACATTACTTTTCTCATTATCACCAATATTTTCAATCATTGACCCCTATGTATTCATTCATAAAGTTAATTTGTTATACTTTTATTCACATAATTTCAATCGATAGCCCCTATCCCATCACATAATTTTCTCTTTTCCTCCACTTCTTCAGATTCCATTCTTGATATCTCCTATCTTTTCCATCAATATCTCTATATTTTCCACTCATTACCTTTTTTTTTTCCAATCATTACCTGCTTTTCCCTACCATTCAGCACACACTCTTCCACCTCACATTTACCATTATTTTTTATCTTTTCTGCATTTACATCCTCTTTTACACTATACACCTTCATTACAATCTTCATTATAATCATCCAAACAGGCCTTTATTCAGCAGCAAACTGAAGGCAGATTTTTTACCCCATACAGCCACAATCTACGGGTGCATCTCTACCACATTCCTCCACACTCTATACAGGTATCAACGCTTCATTCACCTCTAAAGACAAATATTCACCTCATTGGTCAGAATTCTACAAAATAAAGGCATATCTCCCCCTAATTAGGCAATGCTAAATTCTATGGGCGCACTAGGGGTGCAAATCAGGTCGGTTTATGCCAGGTCAAAGTGATCCCAACCCTAACCCTATGTATATAAACTCTTACCCAACCCTACATATATGGTGAGTCGGTTTGACCTTGTCCCAACCCTAACCCTATCTTTCATCATGCGGGTTGAATTCCGGTTAAGTCCAAGTCAATAATTCAAGTTGACAATACGGGATGACAACTTGATATCTTCTACATTTTTTAAATCTAACGCAATCCTAACTAAGCTAACTTCATATTAATACCATGCTTATAAATTTACTACTATAACTTATGAATAATAAGTTAAATTAATGGGAGCAAACGAGTGTAATTAAGTTTACTGAAGGAATAAATATCTGCGATACTTATGTAGAACGTTTCTTGCATAGGTATGTAATTCCTCAATAAGGGAATCATATCATATGATCACTCTTATCAGCTACTTAAATTGATCTGGTGTGAAAGAGTATTTGAGACAAATTGATCTGGTGCCAAACAGTATTTGAAGCGCAACGAATGCATAAGATAAATGGTTTCATAATTCCACCCACATTATTTACGAATTCACAAACATTGTATTAATCATCATTTTCAAGACCATATATTATAATTGTAGTGAGCAGTAACAACTTCTTTAGTTGCATAATGAATAATTTCAACTCTTCCTGCTTCTACAAGATTCACAAGATTACATCAACTTGGGCTCCATCAGTGCGTTCAATTTATAGAATCATGAACTCGAAGATAGTGAAAGACAAGGCCGATTTATGAATAGAAAATAAAGAACTTCCAAATAAGAATAGAATTCCTCAAATAATTTTCCAAACAATCTACCCACATATACCCAAACCTTTTATGACAAAAAATATTCACTTTCAGCAGAATGATCAATTTAGAAACAAACTCCAAATATTCAACAAAGCAAACCTGAGTAACTCTGTAATTGAAGTATGGATCGAACTTGTGAATCTTGTAGGATATTTGGGGGGCAAGCTGGGTGTGCCGGCAAGATTGGTGTCGACAACAACAAAACAAAGTTGGGTGTGCCAACAAGATGGTTGTGGCTACCTGTAGCAGATAAGTCACCGGCAAGATGGGTGTTGCCGACAACAACGAAACGGGGGTGGGGGCTTTAGCAGTGGCAATGTTGGTTGATTTGGGGGCATTCGATCTTCGGACACGGACTTGGCCAATGGAAGTGACCTTGGGAGAAGAAGAAGGGGTGAGGGCTTTGGAGTTTCAATCGATGCGGCAGTAGTCTTCTTCCTAGCAAAGGTGGAGAAGAAGATAGGGGATTAGGGCTGATGCGCCAGTTGTGGGATCTTCCTCTCCTGCTTCCACCAGATCCACTCGATAAGTGAGATGGGAGATGAGAGCCTCTCATGATTTCAGGGTGGTGCACCAGGTGTCATGACTCATGAGCGCAGGAAGATGGGAGCCTCTCTCGGTTTTTGACAAGGCAAGGGCATATGCGTGGGACTGGTGGGAGAGCATTTTTGGGTTTTTTAATATGTATTATTTATGCAGGTCGGGTTGGGTCAGTTTTTACCACCTCAACCTATCCCGACTTGAGTTTTCAGTTAGGGTCGACTTTCTTGAGTCGGCCCGACCCGCAAGCCAAAAAAATGACTCAGGCCAATGCCAAACAAGTTCAAGTCAATCCACCCCAATTTACACCCCTAAGGTGCACCACATCTGATTTAAGGATATTCTTGTTGATGACCACCATTCTTTTGAGCTATAAAGCTGAAGCAATGGAAAAATAAAAATCACTTAATGTTTTTCAATTGGATCAAGAATGCTTAAAATGATGTTGAAAAGGGCTCAGAAATTCCTACACAAATGAGGAAGAAGAACAGGATCATAGACAGGTGGTAGAAGTTGAACTGAACATCGAAGCTCATGGGCACTCCAGAGAGAGGCCAAAAGATCACAACCGAATCCATGCTACCCCAAAGTTCTGCTACTGTATAAACCATTTACTGACAAAACAAACCCCAATACCAATACCAAAAAATGAAGCATGCATAAAACCTTGCCAACAATCTTAATTTTCAGAGAACCAAGAAAATTGTCTACATGCATGCACAGGCCACTTCTACAATATATTTGGACCATATAAACAACAACATATCTGGATAGAACTCATTACGGGACTAATCTACTGCAAATGGCTTCAAGAAGAGAAGAAAATCTTCAAAATGGGGTTTACCATTTGAAAATTTACATAACATCACATCAAAAAGTAGCAAACTTGGATATGTGGGCAAATAACACCTTATAATCTCCAGATGGTACATCCAAGCAGTAGCAACACCCTTGAGGTTGAAGCTCTCCAGCAAACTTAACTTCATTGTTCCTAATAGTAAAACATAGAGGAAATGAATCAAAAAAGCCCAGAGGTTAACTGCAACGCATGAACTGCCATAAAGAAGAGAGAGGCAGTGGTAATAGTGCCAATTCTATAACCTTAAGTTTTGTCAAACGATGAACACAACAAAAGATAGAATATTTCAGCACTATTTCACTTCAAAGCATTAAAAGAAAACTATGAAGTAATACCTTTCATTACAATGTGGGCATTCAAAGGCCATCAGTACAATCTGCACAAAAGAATGAAACCAGATGTTTAAAGTTTAAAACCAATTAAATAACAAGTTTGTTAGTTACTACATGTTTGTATCATTCATCTTAGCAGAAAAGCCACATGAATATCTGACATAAAAGGAACCCCCACCCCACCACCCACCCAAACCGAGACCAAAAAAAAAAAAAAGCAGTGAATATGATAAAGTAGCAACCAAGATAAGACACATCAAATTAATTAATTTTGGCTGGCATCAACACTTATGTGCACTATATCATGGAAATAAATCTTAAGTATAGAAACATTAAAATATATGTCAATACCCTTGAGTCAATTTATCCTTCTTCTATAAACAATGCCTACAAGTGTTTACTACCCTATTGCTTCCTATTCCTTGCGTCACCAGGAATGCATCTAAATTCTTTCAGAGAATAACACCATATGAAAATAGAGGTAGTTGGTGTGTTTAAGGATGCAATGCGCATTCAATAGTAGATAGAACATATCTGAGTTATGTCTTTGCATTACCCATAGAACATATCTGAGTTATGGCTTTGCATTACCCATTGGCAACATGGTTTGGAAACAGTTTTTTAATGTGATTGAACAAAAAATTAATGTAGTATGATTCCACCAGGTGCTGAAATAAATTCATTGTTGATACTTAAAAAAAGGCTCAGGAACATCTCTTACAGCTGTGTGAAGCATGAAAAGAACTAAGAACCATTCGAGTTATTGTTTAAATAAACTGTCTCAGAGGTCAATGATGTGGCATGAAATCATGGGTGAGAGTGACGAAGTTAGAAAGTCATCTCTGCTATTGAAGACAAACTACAAGGGTAGGCATGTCAGCAACATGCTTTCAAGAATGTTAT
Source organism: Pouteria campechiana (assembly GCA_036873735.1). Classification (NCBI taxonomy): domain Eukaryota; kingdom Viridiplantae; phylum Streptophyta; class Magnoliopsida; order Ericales; family Sapotaceae; genus Pouteria; species Pouteria campechiana. Next base: position 75,706 of record JAYJMB010039676.1, read on the forward strand.
CTAGTCACATTATTACATTTTCTTGAATCTTTTGAATAAAATCTGTTTGATATGATATATTATAGAAGTATTTTTTTTAGTAAAAGCAACTTTTCAAATGGAAATTTATTGAATTGTTTGGTAATAAGGAAATGGGATGGAAATACTTTTTTTCTACCATTTCAATTGATATACCTATATTCTCCATCATCATCCTCTACATTTTCATCTAAAAAGTATATCTATTTTATCTTTTTCACTTTATTTTCAATTATTATCCCCCTATTCTGTCACATCATTTTCCCCACTTTTCAGAATTCCTCTTTTCCTCTACCATGTCAACTCTCTTCCCAATTCCCAAACAAACCTTATTTAGAACTTCATTAAAAAAAAACATTTTTTAAACTTCCTAAAAAGCTGAAAAATGAAACCTTGTTGGCTTTTCGAAAAGTCAATTATAAGAAGCTAAGATTTACTAAACATTGCTAATGCTGAACTAAAATTACTTTCATACCTCTAGCCTCCAAATATTATCCTTAGGTTTGCAGAAGTAGAGAAAGTGAGTAAAAGAGAAAGAAAAAGAAAACGAATTGAAAAAGTTATGTTGTGCAACCCACTGGAGACCACAATAAACACAAACACGCTAAAGAATGTATAGGCAACAAGACACATACCTCCCTGAAATGCGGAATGCGAGTCAACAAAAGCCTTGTTATTCCCTGTTGAGCGTGACAACCACCATTAGGATAATTCAAGCCAAGCAAAAGATGCATAGACAAAACACCTAAAAAATTAAAAAGAAAAAGAAAAAAGATATAAACCTTATAATTCGTACTAATTTATTGACGACAGGATAATCTTACAATATTAAACAAGTTTTGGGCATGAGAATCATAATCTTTCTAAGAAGTAAGAAATACTAGCATGTCCACTAACCTAGCATTAGTCAAACAAAAGAAGTGAATGGATTTTCAGAGGCATTACATTCTCTCCGCAGCGCATGCACAGGCTCTCAATCTGGTGGAGGGGTGCGTCGTCCTCCGCAGATACTGCTTCGACAGCAGATCTTACGTCTACAACCGCATTATCTTTTGCCATCGCTTCGACGGCGAAGTCGAAGGGATTCTGCTGAGGGAGTTGTTGAAATGAGAATGCGATACTGGAGAGTGAAGAAGTGAGCGGCAGGCTAGCTAGGGTTAGAAGCAGAAATAAGTTTCAGCGTAGCAACGTATTTTCCTTTTTTATTTTCTCTTCGCGCCTTCGCTAGACTTCTCGAGGAGGGTCGATTGCGGCGCCTCTAGCGCCGGCGAAAAGGAAGCGGTGCGTCAGAACTGCAGATATTGAATGCGTAATGATTCCGGACGGAAGAGATGCGCAATCCAGCGGCAGTGTTAGGACTCAGGAGCCTGTATAACCCGGCGACCTGCCGAACCACCGGCCGTCCAATGGAGAATTTCTTTATGACAAAATTCGTAACATTAATTTATTCTAACATTTTTACTTTTTGCCTTTATTTATCAGGAATTTTATTTTTTATTAATTTTTAATAGAATATTATTTTTAATTATATTGATTTATTTATTTTATCCCAATTAACTTTAGTTGGTTTCATATCGACGAGAAATTTTTAATAGAATATTATTTTTAATTATATCGATTTATTTATTTTATCCCAATTAACTTTAGTTGGTTTCATATCGACGAGAATATCAATTGATTGCATGCAGGTGAGGCCGACGAGCAATGTGAACGGAATACAATCCATGAACGAAGAACAGACCGCCAACAGTTTTGCACTCGACCACACGGAGTTGTTTAAAACTGAGCAGATGGTAGACCCAGCTGGCACCGTCTACACGTTTCTTCCATTCAAAGACAGCACGCTCCAAAAAAAACATCAAACACATGACCCATTATTTATTGTTTTTCTCGTTTTTTTCATTTATATATTCCACATTTTTTAAAATCTCATTTTATATATCTTTCGAAACAGATCAGACGAAGCTTTTTTTTTTTTTTTTAATTCACCGACTAGGCATCCAATGCTTGCTCCAGAATTGTAGTGTTTTCCTCCCACGTGTAGGTCGGCCCCAAAGAGTTCTATGTGCACTGCGTAGTTGGCGCGTGCGGTTTGGTTTTGATTTTACGGGTTCTGCTTTTGGACCCTCTTTTGGAAACAGTGTATTAGTGTAGAAAGATTTTAATCATTGCGCATTATGGGATTTAGGAAAGAAGTTCTCGACACTTCTCATGAGTAAGTTTCCTAATTTTTCCTGATAAAATCCATATTTATTATTTAATTATTGAATTTGTTATAATACAATCTTTATGGTGATGATGAAATCCTCTGGTTACTAAGAAAAAATATATTTTGTAATCTCCTTGTTCAATAGTGAAAGTTTTTGAGTAGATTGACGTCTAATAGTTTTTCCTTATTTTTCACATAAAATTTAATGTGTATTTGTGAGTTTAACTTCTTAGGGTGATTAATTTTGTGTTAATTGGAATTTATGATTGCCTTTATTTTGATTGGGATAATCCCAACAAAAATACACGGAAATAATTTTAATGGAATGGAAAAAGAAAAATGCTTATACTTGCTGAAATTGGTACGAGTTTATTTTCCCTTGAAATGCTGGGTTTCTTTTTATCCAGACATCTATCTATTGTCAATTTGAAAATCAACTGCAGAGCATCGCGCGGCAACGTAGCATCTGTCCATTGTCGATTTAAAATTTAAATAAAAAGCATCACGCAGGGAATCTCCCTAAAGTGTCCAATTTGCCGTATTATGCTCCTAGGATCAGTAATGCGTGTTTAACTAGACTAATGTGAAATGTATATCAGGGTAAATACATTCTATTCTGGATTAAAATGGGATAAGCGTATCGACTAATTGGATCCATTTTAAGAATTGCCTGGATAGGCGTAGACTTTAACCATATATATATATATATATATATATATATATATATATATATTGAAAGAGTAACTTTGACGTGATAAAATAATTATGCACCTTTGTTTTCAATTCAAACAACTAAACATCGTCTCAACGCATCTATCTTTTTTGAGTTTTTTTGCCATCATAAATTGTATTGCACGATAATTTTCTCATGCATGTTTCCCAAAAATGTTTTTCAATTAGTTGGTATTCTTATTTAATGGTTGAGAATAGCTGCTAAATTGCACCAACGAATTGTTTTGGAATTGAATTGTTTGGCACCGGATTGAATGATTGAAAGTTGAAAATTTTGCTTGAAAAAAAAATGTCATGGCTTGCACGGCGTTGACTCCAACAACCTTTTCTCCCATTCACTGCCTTATATATTTAGCCATAAAATATAAAATACAGGGTAATGATCCCACGCAAAAGAAAATGCATCGTTTTTAAAAAATATGAATTTTGAAAATCTAATTTATCAATCATGTTTGACATTATGTGTTTTATCCGGTGGACAAAAAATAATATTATTTGAATGTTTAAATGGGTTCAAAT
>JAYJMB010039676.1:79283-128363 GCA_036873735.1 Pouteria campechiana
TCAATCATGTTTGACATTATGTGTTTTATCCGGTGGACAAAAAATAATATTATTTGAATGTTTAAATGGGTTCAAATTTTATCTCATTTGAAAGTGAACATGCATTCTTTAAAATTGTCCAATTGGCCATGGTCTAATCAAGTTTTCAAAGTATATGTTTGTTGCATTTAGCTAAACATATGATGTTGAACCTAATTAATGAATTAGATTTTCGAGATTCACTTTTTATAACAAAAAATAAAGTATTTTCATTGTGATCACGGTGAAAACACTTACATATGATCATTATATGATTGAAATTAGCATCTATGTAATTGACAACTTTTTTTATGTTAATCAAATGAATCAGGCCCAGATAGAATTTATCAACCCTTGCAACCTGACATTTAATTACTAAAAACAGCTTAACTTTTTACCATATTTAAATTTGGAGAGTGGTTTTTTTGTGATTTCCTGACTATGAAAGTAAATTCATGGAAATATTCCATTCAAGGTACACCTGGCAACAAAGCAAAATGGTGAAAAACTTTTCTACTTTTTTTTTTAAATTTTTTTATGCATCTTTTGATGTGATTTGATATTTTGTTTAGCAAATAATTCATATTTTTCTACTATTACGTATATTTTTAATCATTATTTTATATATCTTCATGAAAAGTCTGGATACTTTTTTATTTTTATTAATTATTGTCTTCAATTACATTACACCACTCACTCTTTTGTATCTTCACTTTCCCATATCCGTTGCTTTTTTTACGTCTTACCCTCATCGCCAACCACGCACAATCAGGTTCACTCAAATGATTATCTATAATATAATCCAATTATTGATCTTATTATCACCCATTTAATTGAGAACTAAAGATCAGCATAATCGAGAATTCATGTGGTCTATAAAATTAAAATTACTCAACAGTACATATAAATTTATCAAATTTTATTTAATTATTTGATAAACCTTTTTCATCTAAATTAATCGTTGTTAAAAACCTTATTGCATTATAATAATTAAGTAGAATAATTTAAGTAATTTTAGCATTTTATATATAATTTGTATATATGTTTTTCAAGTAGTATAGTCCACAAGGTGCTAAATTACAGAGATTTTAACGTGTTTTAACTAAATTGATGACGACAAATATAAAGATGTAATTGAATTTCACATAATCATTCGGGTGAATTTAAAAGAGCATTTTTATGAATTCGCTTATGCAAACATGGAAGCCCTATCCTTTAAATTTATATTTTTAATTATCAACGTTTATCCTAAAAATAAATGTATTTATTTTATCCATTTCACAACAAGCTTTATCCTCAGCACATAGGGATGCCCTTTCAAGTTTCATACTAAGTTTTTCAAAACCGCTTATCCTCTCAGGGTCTTAGTTTCGTGACATGGAGGCAAGCGTCCATTGTTAGGCATGAAAATACGTGAAACTCACCCTAGAAATATTTTTCTTCCCATCGAAAATAGCAACTCATGCATTTTAACATTAGTTGATCTGTCCAAAAAATTACAGTTTTCAGTTTTGCACCAAAAGTTAGTTAATACAAACTACACCAGATAAAAATACCACATATATATATATGTATTTCAAAAAACATCATATAGCCTTTTTTAAGGCGATTAAAAATCTCAAAATATCTCACCATTTATATATAATATCACATGGGTCCTTTATAATTATAAAATAATCTTAGCTGTGAGACATCTAACTTCACCGTTTTTTATACCTGACTTACAATGAAATACATAATAATTAAAAACATCTTAAATATTTAAAAGACATGGTAAACAGGCCGTGCAAGTTTATTTTTTATTTTTTTATAGAAACATTGTTCGGCTGTAGTGACGAATCACGAACCAAGCAGTGGGTCACTGGCTTCAAAATGTATATTTATACCGTCCAAATAAATGACAAATTCAAGGCATACCAGATATAAAAGAGTGAAAATAGACGCGACATTGAAATTTTGATACGTATCGTCTTTACGTGGTCAAAAAATGCATAGATTGGGTAGAATTTCACAAAAGCATGATCGACCATGAACCATATATTGTCTTTCATGTATAATGATGGGAAAAAAATTAAACAAGAATTAGTATTACTTCTTAGTGTGACATTGACTAAGCTTCTCATCAAAAAATACCTTAAAGAATCTGTTTGGACTTTGGATAAGGTATATTGGAAACAAGGTTTATTAAAAGGGTATTTTTGAAATTCATGCCAATGTTAGCAAAATAAAAAATGATTCTAGTAAACTATATATTTTTATTTTATAATTTTATGGTAAAATATAATTTTTGTCCAAGCACACCCTTCCAATCTTGATGAGCCCTTCCTATCATGAGGAGTCTTGTTTAATTTTTTATTTGTCAAAATTTATGTATAAAATAACAGTAATAGTTATAATACTACTAATGGTTGGTGCCTCTATTTTCCCAAGTGTTGGGAAAAAGTACATTTTGTTACTAATATCATACCATCGAAAATTGCAATTTTCGTTACCAAAACTTTACATTTTTATTATTTATATTTTTATTTATTATCTAACCATTTATTTTAACTTTTTTTACTTTATAACTAATATCATCCCGCTTTTTTTCATTACATTGCAATGCCATTCCATCCAAACCAACAGCCCCTTAACATTCCATTGATGGATGGACCGTCTATTTGTTATCATTTTTTGAAAATTCAGGGTTAGGAGCGTGGAAGGCATACAAACGGACCGTTGGTCTGGTCCAACTGTCCAACATATTTAGCACGACGTGTCATACGGGATAGTATCCGATTCCACGTACAAACGCTGCAGGCGAACCGACCTTCAATGCAAAAATTTGAAAGACGAAAAGAAATCCTTTCTTCATTTCTTCCGTGTATATATTCCATTCCTGCGAGTGGCTTCCTTCCAAAGCTTCATCTTCTTCTTCTCTCCTTGTCAGATCTCTCTTTACTGCCAACAAGCTCTAGCTTCGCATCCTCGACGCCCTTCAAAACGTTGAAAGGTCTGCAAGGAACTCTCATTCTTCTCGCAGATTTTCTGTCTTCTGCAAAAGCACGGATCACTGATCCGTTGTCCTGCTATTGCTGTTCTCGCCATTTTTGCGCCGTCTCGGGAATTTCTACGTTGAAATCTCCAAAGCTGTAATGTTTTCGGCTGTTTTATAGGGAAAGAAAACGGCAGCGCCACTTTCCTTTCGCTTTCGAGTCACCTCTGCAATTTCTCTGGTTTTGGAGTTTTTTCTGGCTTGGATCACTCGACTGGAAGCGGAACGGTATCTTGGTCTCCTATACTGCCTGAAACTGCAAATTTTATCCAGCAAAAGCATTGATCTGGAAATTTAGGGGGCTTCTTTTCTTTATTCGTTTATTTTTTCTCATTGTACGTCGCAGGTAGTCCGAGGGTTTTCATTTGAAAAGCTCCAGAAACGTGACACTGGCCTCATTCTCAAACTGTTCGGATCTCTGATCTACAGGCTGTTGTATAGATATCTGATTTTCCTATTGCAGACGTTTAAACGTGCGGTTTTTGTGATTAGATGGTTCCCCTGCAAATGCTTTTGCTTTCTTGTGTTGAGATACATTACATTTCTACATTTTGAGGTCATTTTCTTGTGCAAAGAGACTTTCTTAAGTGGGCTGGAGAGGAGTTTTAATTTATCTGGGCTATGCTTCGGCGATGCGCTTAGGGTATTGGGTATTATATTGACCTTTTCATTGTTTAAAGATTCTCTGTCCATGGACAAAGATAAATCACCCAGCCATGGGGGCAGTGGTTTGCCACCTCCTTCAGGTCGATACTTGGCCTTTCCATCAATGACAAACAATGAATCCTCAACATCTTCTGCTCCCCCCACAGTGCCAGATTCCAGCCATTTTCCAGAGCCTGGGCGTTTCAGCCATGACATCAGCCAGATGCCGGACTTCCCCCCTAAGAATCGTGGTCACAGACGGGCACATTCTGAAATTCTTGGCCTCCCCGATGATATCAGCTTTGATAGTGATCTTGGTGTTGTGGGTTCTGCTGACGGTCCATCATTTTCTGATGATACTGAGGAAGATCTCATCTCAATGTACATTGACATGGAGAAATTTAACTCATCCTGTGCAACATCAGGCTTACAATCTGCCGATTCCCTGGCAGTGGCAACAGTTGCTCCGAGTGATAATACAATTGCAGGTCCAAGTGAGAGGCCAAGGATTAGGCACCAACATAGCCAATCTATGGATGGATCCACCTCAATCAAATCAGAATTGCTTGTTTCGGGTACAGAAGGTACATCTTTAGCTGAACAGAAGAAAGCCATGTCTGCGGCAAAGCTTGCTGATCTTGCCCGCATTGATCCAAAACGTGCAAAGAGGTATAATCCCAGACCTTATCAAAAGGTTTCACATGCCACTGTGATGATAAATAATGAAAGGATACTCGTTCGATTATGCTTTCTATCCAATGAAAATAGTTCCTTCAAGCAATTAACTTTGAAAGAGGATGCATTTACCACTGCTAAAATTGCTTCTTGAGAAACAATTATGCATGCATGTTGTGGAGAATTTTTTATTGAAAAAAATACATGTTTGATAGATGTATATAAGCAAACAGTTTTCTAAAGGAATTGGGATTTATTCTTTACATTGCCACCTTTTTTTTATGTTATGATTAAGGTTAAAGATAAGTTTTGATCAGTTTATTTTAAATCACTGCCATGATCTAGATAATTAGGTTGACCTGGAATGAGTAGATTTGTCAAATGCTGTGAAGCAGGCAGGCTCATTGCATTTTGTGTGAGACATTAAGTAGATTCCTGGGTAATTGTGAGTTTCTTTAGGCGTATGATAACAGTGATAATTTTTAGAACTTGCTTATGATCATATATGTGCAGGAAATATTTTGCATGTGTTGAAAATCAAAGATTTTACACACTGGCCTAGCAAAGTATGCTTTTCCTGATTGGGCATGAAACACTGGGGGAGTAAATTTCAAATGGCTGCAGTTTACTTCTGCAGTTATGGTTGTCCTTTGGACAAAATTGACCTGAATTTCATGCAAAAGACCAGAACATCATTTCCAGCCTTCTTGAGAAGCTCATGTTGTCCCGCTTTGTTTTATTTATACCTATGTACACATTTAGGTAAACACTGCTGTTTCATTTGTAACAATGCAAAGCTATGGAGGAGAATTTTATCCCATGGTAGTTATTTTTTCATTTACGTAAAAGGCACAAACCTTTAAAGTAATGGACACCAAAATCGTACAGCCAAAGCCTCAACCTAACTAATTGGGTCAACAGTCAATATAGAATTAACTCCAAACTAGTGAATGATCTTGCCAAAGCCATAGGAACAGCCACATGCACAATATAGCCTCTGCCAACACCACCAAATGCACCACTAGAGCCACACAACTGCTTATGTAGGAGGGCAATCCTTTTTTCATTTATCGCTATCTTCAACCATGCTTCAGAGTGCTTGTAGCTCTGTCCTAATATCCTTCTTTTGAGGGCTGCCTGTGAGAGATTTACCTTTGTTTTTAATTTGATAATTTAGCTCTAACTAACCATTGCTCTGTATTTGTACCTTAAAATGGTGTTATCTGAAACTTTTGATTTAACTTTATTTGTATAATGATGGAAACTGCTTTTTTCTGTGAACAAGAGTCTTCTGGCTCTAGAGTATGGTAATTAAGTTAGCAGATGATTTCTTGGTTCTACTTTGGTAGGATATGGGCAAATAGGCAGTCAGCTGCAAGGTCAAAAGAAAGAAAGATGCGCTACATTACTGAGCTTGAGCGTAAAGTGCAGACCCTGCAAACTGAATCAACTACTTTGTCTGCTCAATTAACCATGTTACAGGTATTTTCCTTCCTAATATTTGCTTACAGAAGTTTGAATGATTCAACATCATTAAAAAGTTGAAGACTGTCTGGCTTTAACATGCAATCGGCAACCTATTTTTTCCTAGTGCAATTACGGTATTTACACAGCTGAAGTTGGAATTTGGGAGGTTCTTTGAGTGCAACTAGTTGCTCCAACCAGTTGCTTCTGGCCAGACTATTTTCCCATTGAAAAATTAGGCTGAGTCCTGCATCAAGAGACCTTAATGTTATAAAAGGTTAACTGCTTTATAGAACTGAAGGCAAATATTTGGCTTTGCCCCTTTTTTGTTTTTGCATTCATTTGTGTGGCTGCTTGGTTATGAGACCATGCTAACAGATGCGTCGTATCTGATTGTTAGTGCCATGCTAGCACATATTGGCATCTTCATTATATCTCAGGGCAATCGGGATGGGGAGGCATAGTACCACTTATATGTGATTTTTAGTTGGACTTTTAAATATTTGTAAATGCATCACATTGTTTTCTGCAGTGGCAGTGGCCCATTTTTGTGTTTGCTGCAAACCTATAACACTCTTAATAATTGTAGGTAATTCTCTTTCTAAAGTATAATCCATTTCTGTATTTGTTTGACAATAACAGAGAGATACCAATAGCCTAACTGCTGAAAACAATGAACTGAAACTTCGTCTGCAGACAATGGAACAACAAGTTCATCTACAAGATGGTAAGTTTCCAATTAGACATTCTGGGTGTGAAAGTTCTTGGACAGTAGTTTTTGTCATTTTTATTCGTAGAGGCATCTATATTCTTCAGATATCAATCTAGATGATTGTTGGTGCTTAATATTGCAAGCTTTGAGCTATCATAACTTTCTTCATGTTTTTTGAATGTGGTATGCTGATCCTGAACTCCTTTTCCTTGTTCTTAAAATCCTTTGCTAGCTCTAAATGGAGCTCTGAGAGAGGAGGTCCAGCGACTGAAATTGGCGACTGGTCAGGCCATTCCCAATGGTGGACAAATGATGAAATATGGTTTATCATATGGTGCCAATCAACAGTACTATCCCCACAACAATTCTATGCAGACACTTCTGGCTGCGAACCAGTTCCAACAACTCCAAATCCATTCTCAGCAGCAGTCGCAACAACAGCAATCACCACAACTACAGCCCAGCAAAGGGCCTTTCCAATCTCTGAATCACAGGGAATCAGACGTTGGTGCTTCATCAAGGGAATGAGAAATAGCCCTTGTGTCAGTTCCCATCTAAATCATAGTTTGTTAATTGGGTTTTGCTTTTTTTTTTTTTTTTTTGTGGGGGAGGGTGGGCGACGGGTTGGTAAAACATCTGCATGGTTCTAGCAGATGACTTTCTTAGGATGGAAATGAGGAATCATGCTCTAGCGTTGAGAATGATTGAGACCCAGATCCGTTTCTCGTTGTCAGGTCTGAAAGTGATTTGGGTTGTCAGACAAGGTGGGCGCTTACAGATCTGAGTTGTAGGTCATTGGGCTGATTTTCAGATCTCGCAGCTAGATCTTGACTCCATGAGAGCAGGAGCTAGCGTAGTAGGTATGAGCATCGGGGAAGTTGAAACATGGGGAAGGTTCGAGGTGGTCGAGGCAACCGTGTTGAATCTCTTCTTCCTGCTTGCTCAGAGCATGAAAGTAACTGCGGAATATGCTGTCATTGTCGCAACTCTCTCTCCCTACCCAGCACATCAACTAGCCATGTGCAATGTTCCAGCCACATTGCATGAACTTGGGCTTTCTTGCCATGTGCAACTGTTCCGGCATTGTATCTTGGATTTGGTGCAATGTTTATTTGTTTGAACATCTTGGAAAGTCTGCAGTTTCTTTGCTTTTGTCTCTTCTACGCGTAGGGAGGGAAATAGTTGCACTTGTCTCTCAACCTTTGATTTGGTGGTCAATTGCTCTCCTGGGATTCGCCAAATTTCGGGAAATGCGTCAGCAGCAAATAGTTATTATGACTTAAGACCACCGGCTACGCAGTGTTTTTTTATATAATTGGATAGATCTTCAACGCTGGAAGGTGATAGGCATGGCTCACAAACTAAAAAACTAGCAAGAAAGAAAATTTGAAGAAAAAGAAACTGGGTATAAAAGTGGGTCGACAATATATATTTTAAAAATCTAAGTCATCATTAACGTTCCCTTGTAACTTAGAAGTCATTATTATTTATATTTTAACTAGTTTCATAAATTAAAGATAATACATATATAGATAGATATTTAAAGAAAATATAATAACACAAATGTATGCTGCATAATTTGAAAATAGGTATTCTAGCATATTCTACTCATGGTCTACACTAATGACCAAAATTGCTGTTTCTTTTTGTTGTCGCATCTAATTTGAAATATAAATGAGAAATATAACCCCGCTTTCTTACGTGGTCCTAACTGATTTTTCATTCCTGATTCAACCAGAGGTTTGCTAAACCTGGCAGGGCGCACATGGCAACACATACACATAGGGTCAATGAGCCCCAACCACCCTTTTCAAATGCCACATGGCAACCGTCGTTTCGAATTGTCAGCTTGAAAAAAGTCAGGCCAACTATTTATTTCTAACATCAGGCTGGTCGACTTACCACATGGGTTGCAATTTCTAAAACAGATTTGAGGATAATAAAAATTCTACGGTCAAAGCTTGTTAAGCTCGCCCACTTATTTATTGCACGCTCATTTTCAGTATCCACATTTTGACTATGGAATAAAATAAATAAAAATAAAATAGATCAGTCTACTTGTGTCACGCAAGTCCTAAACAGGTCTACAGGAATTTCTCGTACAGCAACCAACTTCAGCTACCTAATACCTGTACGCCCGAGGCTCCACTCTAATGCGAAAAAGAGGAACCAACTTCAGCTACCTAATACCTGTAAGACCTAGGTTCTAATGCGAAAAAGAGGAGCCAACTTCAGCTACCTACACCTGTAAGCGGCTCCACTCTAATGCAAACAAGAGGAACATCCAACCCATCGGACCGCAGGAACGATAACTAAATCCAGAGAACAAGAGATCTGCCATGATTTCCGTTCAAAACGGAGGACAACAATATTCAAATGTTCAAGCAAGTGATTGGCATTTGTCTGGTCAGTTGAAGTTATATGCCAGCACCAATGACTAGCAGAATGATCGTAATGCCAAATCTGAAAGGCAAAGGTTGGCATCTTGTGCCCTATCTCAACTGAAAGGCAACTAGTAAGAGTGAAAAAAAAAAAAAAGAAAAAAAAAAGAGGATTACAGTTAGAATCTTGACTGCTTGCCTAATGTAGTGCCTTGTCAAAAATAGATAAATACACCAAATTCTTGTCTAAAGAACCATAATCCAGGAAGAAGAGGCCATGAAAAGGCCACATCTAAAGCCTAAAGCAGCGGTTACATTCTGTCTTACAAAGTTCCAAGTGACTGAACATTTCCCCTATGCAAATACACCCAAGCTTTCAACATCATCCATAAAAGCAAAGGGAAACTCTTTCTAGGAGAAAAATCTTTCAAAATTCATTACCGTAGCTTACAAAGCACCTTGGGCAATAGTGAGATCTCAATAATATGCCCAACCATGGCTACTGGACTGCAGGTGCTACAATCCGCAGATCCATACGGTTGTCTGGTAAAACCTAAAATATGAAATATTGACCATCAATAAGAAACATGCGATATGCATTGACAATATTTGACAGGTATGCACCATCCTACAAATACGGGCTTAAAAATAAATCTCACTAGGGAATTTAAGAATGTACATTTTTAAAATGTTTGCAAAATTCCTATCGTCGTAAATGGTGATATATGTGAGTAGAGTGTCCGTTAAGTATAAAGCAAATGCCTATAATAACTTGCTGAAAATGGAGGAAACCATTCAAGTATGTCCACTCTTCTCTTTGGATGGGTCAAATAGCAGTGTAAAGGTTGCAACATCATCACCATACAGACAGCTAACCTACTGTTTAACGTGAATGAAGACCATACTGTAGTGTTCTAAACTTTCCACACAAATATGAGCAATAAAAATACAATTCACTGCTGTTCTGTAAGTATTAGAGATTTTCGTCAATATTAGCAATGCAGGTTGGAAGTCATGAAATCACTGCGTTTTAGCCATGTGCATCCTAATACGATTCAGATTGTTGGCGATCAAGCAAGGTTGTATATAGGTGATTTGCATAACAGAATATTCGCAATGAAATGAATGTGCATATTTTTCCCATATATTTTGCCTCATGGTTTTTAAGTTAAAATGAAATACATTAAATAACTGAAGAAACTGTTCAATCTCTTTTAAATGACCCATAAACCGTTCTACCATATTTTGCCCCTTGGAGGTGTGTTTGGTTAGGGAGAAAAGCAGAAGGAAAACATCTCCTCTCTTTTCTGCCTCCTCCAGTTGTTGTTTAATTTTTCCATATTCTTATCCATATTTTCCACCATGAATTCTATTTTTACTCATAAAGAAGCTCATCTATTTTGTCTTTGTCAACTTTATAATGAAACCTCCTTCTTGCTGAAATAATTTCCTCTCACCTCACTTTTTTCTCCTCCTTTTCCACCTACCCAAATGCCCCTGAAAATGTGTGACTTCCACTATAAATTCAAATAGCTAATCACTTACATAAACTGTTCATATCTCTTTTAAATGGTCCATATGAACTTCTATTATGTATGTTAATACCCTCCATGGTGTGATTCAGCTCTTTAAAAGATATGAATTATGGAAGGCATTTTCAGCATAATCCAGGAAAGGATAAAAAAAGAATTTTCAATTCTGTTGGAAATGAAAAGCTTCAAGTCATGCATGATGAACAGAGGAAACAGCAAATATAGATATAAAAGCTAACAGACTCTGGTGTTGTAAATTGATGCATTATGTGTGGGACAACACAAGCAGACATAAGTGGCATTCTATCCATCTCAAATGGTCAGCCAGCAAACCTGTCATCTCCTCCTCACAGCTGGGTTCTGTGGCCGTTGTGCTACTGGCTGCTGTCCTTGGGCAGCCGACTGTCCTGCCCCCTGTTCCTCAGGCAAGTTCATTGCTTGTGTGATGGCATTCATTACAATCAGCCCAAGTGGGATCATGTACATCCACTAAAACCACAGAAATATTGAATGAAAGGTTTCATCAAGCAGTTTCAGGTGAATAAATATTTAGAGAAATAGAAGTTAAAAGCAGAAAAAGAACATAGGCACAGGCATGCAAACAGGGAAAGACATGAAAACATTTGTAGGCAGGCACTCACATATTTAGACCAGAATGATCTCTCAGGTGGCATTGTGCCTTCACCATCTCCATTTCCCCCACCCAGATCTTCAATGAAAGCTGGTGCTCTGCAGGCAACCAATATTCTAGCATTGATAAAAAGCCAAAACAGAAACAAAGATGGAGTAGGTGAAGCAGAGATTTGCCTCCAGAGTGCTTTCTGATTGGCCAGGTAATGTTTTAATTGACTTTGCAATATGGGTTGTAGCCTCAGCAAATTAATTAGAAAGCAAAGCTAGCAGATACTGAATGTTGAAGAAATAAGGATATTGAGGTGGAATGAATTGCAAATGAAACAATTAGATAATCTGAAGCAATCTACAACTAGCCCAGGGGGTGTAAAATCATGAGAAGCAGAGAGGGACCAAGCAGAAATAGATTAGGACCTGAGATGTAGGTAGAACATACATGACAGCTTGTTTAATAACATTAGGATAATGGCACTGCAGTTCATCGAACCATTCGAAACATGCATCTCCACCAACCAAACTAATAACTAAAATGCAAAAAATAATAATCTGGTAATTCATTGCATAAGCATTTCAATGCTTAGATGATGATGTTACAAGCTCCATACAGTGCAATGAGAATTTGTGCAACCAGTTTCAAGCCCAAACAAGGTTTGTGGTTGGCATCAAACTTCTGCCAGAGCTTCTTCATGAATCCTAAATGGAATGGCAGACAAAAATTTTATGTACAGCTTGGGATAAGGTTTAGAGACAATATTTGAGACCTTGGCAAGATAAATTTGAAAAATAGGATTTGCAATTCCTGATGCAGAACTGGTGATGATGATGGATAAAATGAAATCAACAAATATAAAGCTCTGACGTGTACTTGAGGACATATGAACAGATGATGCATGTCCAGCAAGAAACTTTGCCCTGTTATAGTAGTGACGTATCCTTTTGTGGTGGCTTGCTGGGCCTTCACTAGATTCATATAACTTAAAGCCAAATGCCCTTACGTCATAAGTTATATGCTCAGATTTCACAAACTACGAGGGAATTCCTGATTCATCCAGAAGGCAGGACCCTACTGGTCCATTCGGGAACAGTAACTTGTCAAACATCATACATGTGGTTCATTTCTCTTGAAACCAGTCTAGATGTAAGCATATACTCTTTCTATGCTAGGCAGCCTAGGCTAAAACAAAGCCAAATAATGTGAGAAAAATAACAATGAAAAAGGATGTGAGAGAAGACATCTCCATTGATGCCATATATTACCTTGGCACCTGCTCACTGTTCTTCAGGATTGTGTATGAATTAAAAGACCACTTTGTTGGCTGCAATCAAGGCATAAAACAAGTTGTCAATGAGTTTCAACATATCCAAAATTCAAATGCTAAGGGTGGTCATCGAATCATAAATTTGGATACAGGATCTTCTCTTAGGAACATCAACAAAGGCTGGAATAAAAAACTGACCCTTAAAAAAAAAGCATAAAAGACAAAAATAAGATAAGAGTTTTGGCGACTTACAAATTTCATTGGCCTTGGATACTGGCATGTTCCAGTAGAGCCATAATTAACAGCCAAAATATTCACACCTTCCTGCAAGATTTAGAGTCATTAGCCTAAAATTTTGTATTTTCTAGTGGATTTACAAGAAAAAGTATTTTCAGTCAAGACATTTTTGGCCACAGTATACGATGCGAGAGGATGTGATTTACAAGATAGACATGGCAACTAAATTAAATTTCAGAGGCATTTGACAGTCAATTCCTTTGGAGGGACTACCATCTGTCTTTCCACAAGTAGTTAGTAGTAGAACAGAAAGAAAACTGATTATAATTTCCTCACATGCTTTCTACAGACTGTTCAAAAAAAAAAAAACAAAAAGGACCTAGGAATTTGTTGGATGGTTTCATCAGGCTAACAATACACTATATTATAAGGTCTAAGGAAGTTGCATTTTACCAATGTCTGAAGGATTGTTATGACCCAAAGATAATCTTAGAAGCTTAGGAACTTTGTTGCCATTGTTTTCAACAAAATCCCGCAGGTTTTTTCATGCAAAATGTGTATTTCAACCAAATTTCCAATTAAGGCGATTCTGACATCATACTCATATGTCGTTTCCCACTTAAATGAGGTCAACTACATGAATCCCATTATGCCATTTCCATCAATCTTAAGCTATATTCTCAGTAAGCCTAAATATTTTCATATATTTTTTAATAACCTCTAACCAACTTCTCTTTGACTTCCCATTACTCTCTCAGGGTTTTCTACTTGAATAAACTTATTTCCCTTAGATGGTGTAAATTTTGGTCTCTGTTGTATGTGATCAAACCACCTAAGTCTATTTTCTCTCATTTTATTACCTATAAAAATAATGCAATAATGGTCAAATCAAGCAAAGTGATGTAAATTTCACCATAGATGATAATATTTTTTTGGAATCAGCAGCTTCAAGAGGAAGCACTTCCACTATTGACCTTTACGACACCTCTTGAGACATTTCTTTTCCATTTAGAAACGTCGTGTGCTTGGTTTGAGAAAAATAAGATGGAAAAGAGAACGAAAAGTAAAAGAGGAAAACAAAGGTAAATGATAATGTTAGTCATAAAGTGAATAAAGACAAAATAGATAGATTTCTTTGAAAAAAAATGTAAGTAATAACGTGAAAAGGTAGGTTAATTATAGATAGTTAAATGTTGCATTAGTATGGAAAGAAGAGAAAAAAGAGAAAAAAGTGGCTTTTACTTTTCTTTGTTCACAATGAATCTTTTACCTTTCTTTTTCCTCAAACCAAAGTACCAAACATACGTTTTTAAAGCCATTCCTTCTTAAGTTCAAAATATGTTTGAGCCAACTGATGAGTTGGATCTATAAGCCTGATGGAGTAACGAAACTGAATAGAGACCAGTCAAAAAGTCCTTTTGGGACCCCAAATGATTTGAATCAATGACATAAATGCAGATCAAACAGGTATCAATGTGACCTAATGGTAAACTTTGGTGGCTTTAGTGAGGGAAATTCGATAAACATTCCGTTAGAGCCATGCTCATGAATTGTGAACAAATTATCAGCAAATAATGTTTAATCTTATCACCTATTCTGCACCACTTATAGGTGATACAGATACCCATGAATAATGATCAAATTTGCATATACTGCTGATACCTAAGTCCTTGACTAATGGTCAGATTTGTACATGCTGTTGACAATATTGCTAGGATATTAACTGCATCGAAAATATTGTTAAAATTTGTACTGTAGTATGCATTCAAAAGTATCACCAATGATATAACCAAAAAACTGCTACTCAAGGTATCACCAATGATATAACCAAAAAACTGCTACTCAAACCAGTGCTTGCAAAATCGAAAATTTCGAGTGAAATATCGCCAATATATTCATTTTTGGACTCCAGCGAAATGTTCTTGTCAAGGAAAGGCAGGAATGGGTGTTTTATTTTATTAAATTTTAAAATATATGAAACTGAATTTTTTTAAATAATTATTTGATTAAAAAATATTATAAAAAATTGAATATTATTTAACAACAATAAAAATATATAATTATGTTATCACTTGTCATATAAATATTTATATAGTTAGCTTTTAACTTATACATTAATATTTTTGTAAGTTATGATAATAAATGACTTATATTATAATTTTTAAAAATTAAGTTAGCAAAATTATGGCACATAGTTATTTATAAAATTATTGATAAAAAGACATGTATAATTAGAGTTTTAAGTACATGCACAAGTTTTTTTACATGTAAAAGAAGATAATGATGTCTTTTTTGTTGAAATTATTTTATGTAACTAATTTTAATTATTTTACAACATTGTTATCTTTATTTATATATTCAATATGTTAGGCTCAAGTACTAGAAAAAGCAATAAAACTAAGCTTCAAGATATTGCTTGGAAGCATGAGAAACCATTAAAGGGTAATCCAAATGGAGCAAAATGTAAATATTGTGGTCAGAAAATGAAGTTTGAGGGTGTTACAAGATTGAAAGAGCATTTAGTTAGAGGGTACAAGAATGTTAACAATTATTCTAAACTGCCTCCTGTTGGATAGTTTAAAATCACATGCCCTTGGTATACACCAGGAGTGGTTTAGATCACATTGGGAGTGAGTCAAGGCAAATAATCAACCACCTAATGTGTTGATTAGCTAGCAATGGGCTATACTTAATTGACATTTTAATGGAACGTCTAAAGAATATTTGGTTGGATCATTCAAATTAAAAAAATGCAATTAATGTCTCAAAAAATAGCTTGCTTAAATTTCAGTGTAGCCAAAGCCCCACCATGCCAAGGGGTGCCCCACCATGCCACCATGGTTCTACCATGTTAGGAGATGCCCCACCACGCCACTATGACTCCTCCATGCCAGGAGATGCTCCACCTCACCATCATGGCTCCACCATGCCAGAAAGTGTCCCACCACACCATCATGACTCTACCATGCTAAAAGATGCTTCATCACGCTAGAGCCTGCCACGCCACCAAGGGGGCTCCACTATGCCAGCTACACTCAGCAATGCCAAGCTTTGCCATGCCATTAAGGCTTCGCTGGAGCTCCACTACGCCAACAATGCTTTGCCACACCAAGGCCGGCCACACCACTAGGGGAGCTCCATTACGCCAGCAGTGCTCTACTAAGCCACTAGGGGGACTCCTTTACTCCAGCAGTGCTCTGCCAAGCCGCTAGGGGGGCTTTGCCACTCCAGGCTCTGCTCGGCCACGCCAGGCTTCACCACGCCAAGAGCCACTAACGGCTATAAAAGGCCCGATTTTTGAAACGTTAAAGAGATATCTTTTTCTGAGAGAGGGGTTGCTACCTCTGCTAGAGTTCTTCTTCCAAGGCCAGACTCTACTGAGACGTTCTTAGGAGATGGATGCTGCTCAGACATTTTCTCTTTTTAAAGATCAACTTTTTTCTTCCTTCTCCTTTAGGTTTCTTCTTCTTCCACAACAGTGAAAGAACTTAGATTTTATTTTATTTTTCTTTCATTTTGAGGCAAGTTGTTTTAAGATAGCCGTCATGGCCATTTGATCTAGCCTTGGAGAAAACTCGACCATGGTGTACAATAGCTTCTTTTGCTTGTGATGTGGTGGGTTTGCTATCCTAAGGAAGGCAACCATTAGAGTTTTGTGGGAGCTTGAATGAGAAGTATTAAACCACCATAAAATCCATCTGTTTGAGTTTCATACTTCTACAAACATTAATAAAAACAAGAAAAATGAACTCCTTTGATGACTTTTATGCAAATATTGAACAAGAGGAGCTTCCATTAATAACAAACTTTTGACTTGAGTAAAAATGAGGAAGATGACCATTTTTGGTGAACTCCCTAAATTTATTATTCTTTTGATTATAAGATCAAATTGCCCATAAATAGAATTGAAACCTAAGTGCGCCCCACGCAGAGGCGGGACCCACAGATCATGGAGATGATGGCATGAGCCCCACCCATCATTTTACATTGTTCAAATAAAATCTTAAGGATAACCACTAGTGGTAATTGTGATTAGGCTTTGTTTTTGCTATTTAAGTCAATCCACACTGTCCAAGTTGTTAAACCCTTCTAATCCATACAAATTTATCACTTGTAACTTGGATCTACGATCTCTCACAGGTTAAATAGCAGAGATCGCCTAATTTTGGTTTTCCACGGGATATTGGAAAACACCATTCATTCAATCACTCAACAATCTAAGTTTAGGATTGGGTCATTGAGTCATGACTCACCGAGTCAAACCTTAGCAAACACCACTCATTTAAAAGCTAAGTCAAGATCGGGTTACTGAGTTATGACTTACCAAGTCAAATCTTAATAAATATCACTCATTCAAAAGCCTATGTCTAATATCGGGTCACCAAGTCAAGCCTTAGCAAAATCATTTCAAAGAAGCCAAAACTAGTCGACCTGACCTACTCTTCCTAAACTTTTCATGAGCAATTTGAGAAAGCTGACCAAAGACTAGTCTAACTGACTCACTCTTCCTCAGCTTCTCATGGGCAATTAAGAGAGTTGAACTAAACCCAGTTAACCTGGTCTCACTCTTCCTAAGTTTATCATGAGTAATTGAAAGAATTGAGCTAAACCTAGTCAACCTTGTCCCACTATTCCTAAGCTTATCATGAGTAATTGAGAGAGCCGAGCTAAACCCAGTTAAATTGGCCCACTCTTCCTAAGCTTCTCATGAGCAATGTGAAAAAGCTGAACTAAACATAGGTTACACATTTTCTTCTGGTCTCTTTCAGGTCTAAACACAATAGATATCACCCGGTCATGAATCCTTATGGGATATGCAAATTAGGTCACAAACCGCCTACTGTCTCTATAGTTTCTTACAGTTAAAATAGCAGAAATCACCCGATCTTGATTCCATTCGGAACATACCAATTGGATCAAAACACTTACTCTCTAGGTTGGCCAAGAGTCTAGCAATCCAGTCTAGAGTTGTGTCATCCTCTTCGCCCATTGGCTTGAGGCGATCCACCAAATGTCAAGTCATCGCAATATGCTCTGCGATCCCAAAGACAACACACATTTGTTTGAGAGTGTTATTTTTGAGTCTCTAAGATGCGTTGTATTTTTCCTTTTAATCAAGGGTTTTTTTCCTTTGTGGAGATGTAATTAGGACCACTTGTGTGTGGAATGTGAATATGCAATTTTCTGATGTACACAACGAGTGTAATTAATTGAGGACAATCAATATAAAAATAAAAATTGTTTGATTCACTCTAATATGACAAGTCTTTATGTGTTCCATTTTTGTTCTAGTTCCTCTTTTTTGTATTTTTTATACCCTTAGAAGTTAGAAAGTTGAGGAAAAGAATTTTATTACAAGGAGCAAGCTTTCGAGAGTCAAGAAAGTAGTACGAGAAGAATATTTTTGAAAAATTGTATGGATTTTCAAATATTGTGAATGTTAATGATGATGAGAATGAGGAAGAGAATGATGTTGATATGAGAAGAGTTATATATGCCTATAGAGTAGAGCAATGGGAGAGGAAGCAACTGATTCGACTAGAGGGGAATAGGTCAACATTACATGGGTCTGTTAGAGAGACTAGAGGTAGTCGTAGGATATTTTGGACATAGTAAGAATATGAAAGTGACTAAACCTAAATTATATGGGCAAGTGGGTGGAGTACAAAAGAAAATAAAGCAAATGTTTAATAAAAGGATGAATAGTGTTTCTTAGATTGGGAAATTTGTATCTAAGTTTTTTTTTCTATAATGTAATTCCTGCTTATTTAGCAAATTCAGTTGTATTTAAGAACTTTGTAGCCATCGCCCGAAGAAAGGGAGAGAATGTAAAACTCCCTATAGGGAAGGAAATTTATAAAAAGTATTTGAAGGAAGAGATGACAGAGATAAATGACTGGATAAATGATCAAAAATATCATTGGGACACTTATAGGGTAACCATCATGTTTAATGGATGGACAGACCCAACGAGAATGTCTATAATTAATTTTATGGAGCATTGTAGAGGTGTATTAGCATTTTTAAAGTCAATAGATACATTGGCATATGTAAAGGATGCCCACTACATTGAGTAGGAGTTAGAAAAAATAATTGAATGGGTTGGAGTACATCGTATGGTGCAAATTATTACTGACAATGGGATTGCTTACAAAAAAGCTGAAAAAAGACTGATAGAAAGATATTCTTTTTATTTCTCATCGTCTTATGATGCAAAAAATAGTTCAAAGAGCGCACACAGTGACCAAGTTCATATACAATCATAGCTGTGTTCTTTCTCTGTTAAATAGAATATCTAGATATGATAGAGAAATTGTTAGTCCTAGTAAAACAAAATTTGCTACAAATTATATTGCATTGGATAACTTGTACAAGGCTCATCAAGCCATCATCACAGTTTTCAAGTCCGACAGGTGGCGAACCTCAAAGTATAAAAGGATAGAAAAGGGAAAGAAAACATAAGATATTATCATGATAGTTGTATTTTGCGATTGTGTGTAATAGGTGTTGGGCATACTGAAACCTATCTATCGATTTTAAGAATAGTGGACACTGAAATATATCCATCCATGAGTTCTATGTATGAATACATTCATTTTATGATATAAACAATCAAAAAAAACAATCCCAAGGGAAAAGATTGGGTTCTGTATATTATAAAGACATTGGGAGGGCATGCTAAGTCATCCCCTCCATGTTGTTGGTGAGTATATACTTTAAATAAGTTTTAGTTTTATAAAAAATATGTAGATCCTTTTTGTTTACATTAACTAACTTAATTTCTAATTTCTACAGCTTATTATTCAAATCCCAAATATTATAAGCGGCATCTAGGGCAAGATGCCCAGCTTGACACCTTGATTTTTAAAGTGTCTAAAAAGTTTTTTTTTCTAATAATTCCAATGCTTGGGATCTTGTTAATGAGGTAATTGTATACACGACCTAATACACTTATATCATTTTTAAAGATAGTTTGTTTATTAAGCATTGCATATTAAAACTATTTATTTTCTTCATTGCTACAGTTGATGTACTTTCAAGATGCCAAGGGGTTATTTGGGATGAATGTAGCAATCCAATCAAGAAGTGAATTGATACTATGTAAATAAAGGATATTAAAATAATAATGTATTGTTTACTTTTTATTTTAGAATAACAATAAATCTTAATTTCCTTTCATAGGTGAATGGTGGAATTGTCATGGGATGGATACCCCAAATTTGAGGCTGCTAGCATGCAAAAAACAGAGCCAAATAGTATCTCCATCCCTATGGGAGTGTAATTGGAGCACGTTTTCTTTAATCCATGTGTAGAAGAAACAGTTTGGGATATCAAAGGCTACAAGATTTGGTGTTTTGTCATTATAATATGCAACTACGGGAGAGATTACTTTGATCTAAAGAAAGCTCTAATAAAGACCCATTCGATTTAATGATGACACGGCATTATGCTCTTTTGGAGAAAGATAATGAACGAAAAGATCCCTTATATTAGTAGTTACGGTCCAATGATTAAAATAATAGAGATGGAGGGCTAGAACCTATTGTTGCTAATTTTGTTTACTAGCATTTTACATAAGAGTTCTACTTTATCAATGTTTGTATTATTAGTATGTCTTATTTACTTCATATATGTTGACATTTAAAATGACGTTTTTTATTCTTAATGTGCAATTAGATTTATTATGATTTATCAAAAAGTTTTATGAAAAATTCTTACATTTTACCCATTTTTCTTTTTTTATTTTAGTGAAATAGTTAGGCAAAATTATTGATAATTTCTCCAAAATTAGCAAATTTTTCTCCTTTTAGGCTTTGCGAAATTTCCCCCTTCTAGCAAAATTGCGGGTACTGGCTAAAACTAACAAGCTGAATTTTTTTGAAGATTAAAAAGTAAAGAAAAATCAAATTTTTTTCTTTATTAAATGTAATTTTTATCTAGTTCCTCCAATTTGAAGTGTATAATAGTGATACTTTAATAATAAAATTAGAATTTTTCTTTCACGCAACTGCACTATATTTGACATCTTAAGGTTTAGGCCATTCATAAAATCTGTCAAAGAGTTAACAAATATTCTTGTATTATAAAACAAATCTTTTGCCTTTTATCACACATCTTATACTGTCATTTGATTATTTGATGGAAACTTCATAGTTTTTTATATGTTTCCCTAATGATATCCTAAGTTGGTGATTCAATTTAATCCCCTCCCTAAGAGAAACTTATTACACATGCCTCTTTTTATGATCATTTCATTATAAAATGTGAATATGCATATGTTTCACAATTTGTTGCAGT
This sequence comes from Pouteria campechiana, assembly GCA_036873735.1. NCBI lineage: Eukaryota > Viridiplantae > Streptophyta > Magnoliopsida > Ericales > Sapotaceae > Pouteria > Pouteria campechiana. Next base: position 100,172 of record JAYJMB010039676.1, read on the forward strand.
TCACTTTTAAATCCAAAGCTTTTGCTGGGATAATATGCTTCCCAAAACACAAAGCCAGCAATACATTTATATGTTATCAGCGATACTGATGATGCATGCTTCTGCATCTGTCATTAGCAGTACTGGCAACAGTACCTGCTACTAAGATACTCAAGAATTAAGATTGATTACTAAGGCTTGCATCCGGCAAGTCCAAAATGTGTAAGCCCTTTCTTTTAAATGGCTTTAAGAATAAAATTGCTTCTAATCTTTGAGAACTCATTAGCCAAAGAGATTATCTATATTCATAAAAAGGGAAATCTTGGCTAGCACCAATCAACTGTGGCAAAGAAGACAACACTCTTCATCATCACATTTTCACAAAGCCAATGGTCTGCCAAATACTACAACCTTGACCAAGCTCTTAGGGGCAGAACCGTCCTCTTAGGGGCAGAACTGTCTTTGTCCTTCACTTTTCCCACCCTCCTCATATATGCAAGATTAGTTTGTTTTTGTAAGGAAAAAAAAGCATCAAACCATTCACCTACAATGGCCAGATAACAAAGCCCTAACTTGGATTCTGAAGCCAAATTTTGTATCACTTATAGATGGAAGGACATTCATACCACAAGCTGATAGTTTGCTAGTAAAATGACTTCAAAGTATTACTAATTTGTTACCAGAAGTTTTATTGCTTCTTCGCACCCTTTGATCTGCGACGTCTCCACATATAGCCTCTTTACCTTCGTTACACCACCCATGACCACAATGCCATTGGCCATGGCTCTTTGTCCACACAACCTTGACACCCCTCATCTAGTCAATTTGTTCCTTCAACAAGGAAGTCCCTGTTATTATAGTCTAGAAGATGTCCCGCTTCTGATGCTGTAAGCCCACTGACTCATTTAATGCATCCAATGGGGATAAGTTAGATACACAGTGTTTCACTCATTGATATTGCTATCATTAGAAACATTAGGAAACATTAATAAATTAGTTGAATATATCAGGGAGATTTTCTAAGAGATTAAGAGACATGTAAATACACTTTATATTTCATTCTAGGTTTAGGATCTCTTTGTTCTAACCAGTGTTAGCAATTTCGCTAAGATGAAAAGGAGAAAATTTCACTAATTTTAGAAAAAATTTCAAAAATTTCGCCAAACTATTTTGTTAAAATATAAAATATAAAAAATTAAAAAATTAAAAAATCTTCCATAAAACTTCATAAAAAATCATAAAAAATCTAAATTCATATTTAAAATAAAAAATATCACTTTAAATATCAATATATATGACATAAAAGAAACATACCAATGATGCAGAAGCAGATAAAATAGATATCCATGGTGGAATACTACTAATTAACATTAGTTACATAAAATAAATTCTGAATGGATTGCTGGAATGCCCACCTGTGGACACTGCCTTCCTCCAATAGCAACTTCCGTGTTTATTTCCGTCTGAAAAATCTACTTCAATCTTGTCAAAAAAAGATTTCGACCACTCCAATGCTTATTTCAAAGCATGATGGAATTGAAGCCTTAAAATCAGATTAAAATTGCGCAAACAGCTTGTTCAACATGTTGTTAACAGAACAGAGGTAATATGCCCCACTCCCCTTTGATTTTAAGCCCAAAATGTGCCCTAATCCATTCGAAAATGGGTTTCAAAGAGCAAAAATGGATTTCGGTTTAGAATTCCATGAATTGGACGTTGATAGTCTTGCTGTGAGCTTTTGATTTCCCAATCTCCACCCCAAATGTTGTTTTTGATGAGGAAAATCATGAGATGAAGTTTCGAAAGGTTGAGAAGGGTTTCGAACACAATGAAAATGGTTTCGGTTGGGATTAGGGTTTTCCTATATGGGTTCCAATTTCTCCCAAAAATTTCGGTGATAATTCCCTATTTTCTCTATATTTCAACGATATTTACATAATTTCTCGATATTTTGGGAAAATTTTCAAGATTTTCCCCAAAAAATCAAAAAATTCTCCTGATCTATTAATTTCTCCCCTTTCCCTGTTGAGAACATCTCGCTGGAGTCTAAGAGCGAAAATTTCGGCAATATTTTTGCCGAAATTTTTGATTTTGCTAACATTAATTCTGACACAAGAATAAGCAGAAAAGGAAGTCTATTTTCTAAAGGGAAAGAAACTAAGGTTAACGTCTTGCTCCACAAATTCTTTAATTAGGAATAAATTAGCAAAAATAACATCTGGTTGGGAAAGGAGAATAGTAGCACTGATTTTATGCCATATCTTGCTATTGTCAGCTATTTTGGTAATCATGGTTTTTTGGTGAATTTTACACCAATTTAGTTGTCTCTGTATTTTTATTTTTTCATAGGAAGTTGCATGATGATACTTATCTATACATCAAGGTGACACATGCTCTAACCCATAGTCAATCATGATAAAGTCCATTTAATTCAAAGCATAATAGCAACACCAACATAAAAAATTCAAATGATGCCATGAAACCTGAAGCTTTTATGTGAATTGAAATATAAAACAAATAGGATTGGAGATTATGGTTCAGGATTACCATTTGAATCACAAAATGTTCATCTAAACTCTCTCGTGGTAAACACCTCTGGAATAAGAAAACAGATGCCAATTATGAAGTATTCATGCAAAAGGGAAACATCTAAAATGACATTGTAAGAATCAACAATAGGACAACTATATAAACAAAAATGCAATGACAGTTAAACATTTGTTTCAGCCATCAAAGCTCAGGAGAATGTGTTAAGAAACTTGTTGTCCTGCAAGATATGCCATATGAGACAAAGTACAACAGATGAAGGTATTCTCACCTCATGTAAACGTATAAACATCGAAGGTAAACAAGTTCCACTTATCAAGATTTTTGCTCTGCTATGTTTGTAAACATGATGCAGGACAGGTTGGAGAACAAGATTTTAGAGATTTAGTTACCTTTAAGTATCACATAGTATCATCAAAGAAAAACCAAAAGCTTGCAAAAACCCAAGGAAAGATACTACCATAGCAACATTACGAAAATTTTAATTGGAAGAAGAAGAATGAACTTACAGTGGAAAAATAAAGAGTGAATATTAGATAAGTTATATAGGAAAGGGAAAAGGGATGATTTGCAAGAAAAATTTATCAAGAGTTACATCATTAACATATCATAATAATTTCATATTTTTTGTTCTTTTGTAGGAAAGTGGTGATTTGCCCATGTAATGGGTAATAAAATACCCAAACCTATCATGAAATGAAGAGAAACATCATTCTAATTCCTAGGAGTTCCATGACTCTTCAAATGCATCCTGAATAGGATATGAAGGTAGATGTGTTAAAAAAAAAAATTCAAATTGAACCTAGTAAACCAAATGCATCCTGCATCGGATATGAAGGTACACATTCCAGAGCACCAATCTCATCGTGCACATTAAAATTTGTTGATACTGTAGAATATAATCTATCTATTAATATGCAGTCATTGTGTAAAGCATATGATGATTTTTAAAATGACTTCTGGTGGTCAGATATGGGGATGACAATATCCATACCTGCCTGCTTAAAAATTGAAAAAAAAAAAACTAAAAATAAAGATAAGAAAGTTATGAATTTAGATGGAAAAAAAATCCAATATCTATATCTGATTTGCATGGGTCAAAAAAATTAGGTGATTGGATAGATTCCCCAGCGACCAAGTTCCTCATACATCTTTAGCAACTGATTATATAACCACTAGAGAGGACATCTTTCAGACATTATATTACCCTGAAATTGTAATCTTATTTTAGGCAGTACATTATCCTCAATTGTAATATTATTTAAGAGAATGGTATGATAATCAATTATAGAGGTAGAATTGCAGAAAAGTCATCTCAACATGGCTACAAAAAAGTGGTTCACTGTTAAAAGGTGAGATTTGGTCATCTAATTGTTAAGAAATGGATCTTCAGCCAATTCGCACTATTTTAGCCTCCAAGCAGAACCAATATTGTTGTCTATGTCTTAAGGCACCAGATGACTACGTTAGAACCTAGAATGTTTATAAAAAAAGTGACGTGATGCAGATAACCATACTTCCATAATGGTATGCATAACACGGAAAAGACATGGCAGGAGAAGTTATGACAGAACTCACTGCTTTGACTGATGACGTAACATACTCTCTCCCAGGAGGACTTAATACGTTAGATGGTAGCCTAATCCTATAAAAACCATCATCTTTCAATAGCTTCTGCAGGGCATTAATGGATGTTTAGAAGCTTTCATGCAAGACAAAGTAGGAGCAAATTTTAAACACTCATGGGGAACATTTTACCTCAAACTTCTTCCTTTCTATTTCTGTGAAGCCATTCCTTGAAAACCGAAGCTTGGTTAGCGTCTGCCATATAAATTTGAATTCCATGTCATCATTACATTTACTGAAGGCTCAAATGATACAATTGTTCAAATGAACACATAAACAAGTCAATACAAACATCGCAAGAAATAAAAACTAGCTGATGATGTAAGTTGAAATCAAAGGAAACATGAAAAGGAATAATGTCATGCAGATTGTGAACAGAACCCATTCTTATCAACCATTATTTGAGGAACTGAAACTCACCCACTATTTTCCATTAAATTTAAAATAAGAAAGGATCCGTTAAAACCACATATACTGAAAAATACTGAAAAGAGGACCATAATTAGAAGGGAAAAAGAGTAAGGCCCTTTTTAGCTTTGTCTAAAAAAGTGACTTTCAGCGTCTTTTTGATTTTCAAAAATACATTTTTCATCCCAATTATGTTTGTTTAGAGTTTTACAAAAACATTTCTAGAATTTACATTTGTCTTAGAAATACATAAGACCCAAAATGTACATGATAAATTAACTTTATCTATGATTTAAGACACGATACTAGTTCAAAAGCAGAAAAAACTAGATGGCATGAAGATTTCATTGGATTATGGTTTTAAAACATGTAAAGACAAGATGTTAAATGTTCAAATATTTGTAAACAAAGAATTATTCACAAAGAGTAGATTATGAACTTTATAGCATCATCTGACAGTGAAGATATAACTAGTCATAAATAGTATAGCTCTCATCTCCTTCAAACAGTCAACATGCAATATAAGTTAGTTTATTGAATTATAACCCATCATTACCAGAAAGTCATTCATCCTTTTTAACATCTTTGCTTTATCATTTGTTAAAAAGAATCTTAACTCCCATCTGTGGTCTATCAGCTACTTGTTAGTGTTGCCTGAGTAAAGCAATATTTGAGCAAGACTTTCTAAGAAGAGCTCTTAGGAAAGTAACTTTATAGGAAGTGTTTTCTAAAAAGCTCCTCCTTGTAAGTAAATCTTTTTACTATTATTTAGTAAAATATATTTTAATGGTGCTTGAAGACAAAAATGAATTCACAAGCAAAAACATATTTTTGTTGGAAATTGCCGATCCTAAGTATGCCATATTGAAAAAAATATCATCTCACTATCGATTAACCTTATATGTTAGAAACTAGGGCATATTTGTCCCCAAAGTCACTCATCATTCCATTAAATATAGCATGATTTTATCATTTTTTTCAACAATAACAAAAATGGCACTCTGGCTTTTCTGCAACAGATGAAGTAGTCCTGTGAAATAGACTCAAATTCACAGACTACTAATCTTCAAAACAAGAACCACAGACACAAATCCGCATCCGATATACGTTCCAGGCATTTCAACCGAGCCAACTAAGCTTGCTATGCTCTGGAACTCTGATGAAACAGACAAAGTCACAGAAAGACAGAGATACGAAGAGAGACGTGTGAATTACCTGCCCTCCATGGTGGACAGTCTTGAGGCGGGCGGTGAAGGTCCCGGCAGGGGAGAAATCGTCGCCATCGGAGTCTCCGAAGGCATGTTCGAGGGAGAACTGCACCTTGGAATCGGAGGAAGAGGAAGATTCCGAACCAGGAGGAAGATTTCTCGCGTATGATTTCGGGTCTGAGTTTTCACCATCGGCATCGGAGGGAGATTTCCCGCCTACGAGACCGAATTCATCGTCGTCATGAAGTTCGTCTGATTGGAATGCAAGAGTAGAAGAAAAAGAGAAAGAGAAGAGGAAGACAGAGATCAGGAGGACGTAGAGATCGTAATTTTGTCTTCTCTTCATCTCCGTCCCTTCTTCTCCCTCTGATGTATCTGCGACGCAGAGAGCAGCAAAACTGGGGAAGCAGGCCATCGCCCCGCGCACTATATAGCGTGGTTACGGAAAGGGTTTCATACTCTGCCCGAGCTTCATAGTCTGTACGCTTGCTAGGTTCATAGACTTGTGAGAAAGATGCATGCTTATGTTGAAAGGTTTTACCAAATCGGTGTTCATGTTTTGCTAATAATCTCATTTTGGTGCCCAACCTTTTGATTTTTCCAAATTAGTACCCAAGCTTTATATATTGTTTCCAAATTCATGCCCCACACTATCGGAGGGCGCCGGACGGTCAAATTCAAAATTTGCATAACCAAAACACCTCCAAAGGAGATATGCAGATACTTAGCTTTATTTTTATGATGCCCTAAATCTTCTCTCTTCCCACACCTCCCCAGAAGCAGCCATTTATCAGCATTCTTCTCGCACCTTCTTCGTGGCACCTCGCCAGTGACAACGATATCATACGCAAAGAACCCTTCCGAATATTGCAACAGTTTATGTATTTCAAAAACTTTTAAAAAATTAACAACATATGCAAAGAATCTTGCCTCCAAAAATAACAGATGATTGCAATTATTGATCATTATGGAGCTTCATTGCTAAAAATATATTATTGATGATAGTTTAGACAACAATATTTGACATACAGAAAAACAACTAAGTTTGATTTCAAACTTAGTTTCTTGTTGTGCATGCATTGAAGATCGAGCAAAAATTTAAATTTTTGCTTTGAAGTTCTCTGAAGCTTGCTTCAAAGTGAATAAGTGAATTTCAATGTGAATAAGTAAACTTCAGAGTGAATAAGCGTTGCTTCGAAGTTCTGTAAAGTGGCCTTTGGGGTTCTGTCTTCTACTTCAGAGTTCTCTAAAGTGAACTTTGGAGTTCTTTATTCAGCTTCGAAGAACTTTGAAGTGAACTTCGGAGTTCTTTATTCTGTTTTGGAGAATTTTATGTTCCAAAGCAGTTTTAATAGAATTATTATAACTTTCACATATAAACTCCAAATTGAGTCATTTTTATTGAGTTGAATAGATAATTTCAAGATCTATAATTTTTATGTTAATCACTTTTCCTAATTTTACTTGAATTTTGAGTTGTGGGCCTTCAAAGTACCGCTTTTTGTTTTCATCCAAAATTAATGTTTCAGAAATCTTTGGAGAGAGTTGCACTGTTTTAGATGTTAGATGTAACTTCCTCATATGAATTCAAAATTACACCATTTTTTGTATTAGACAGATAATTTTAGGGGATACAACTTTTATGTTGATCACTTTGCTTAAATCATCCATCTTCGCTTAACAGAGTTTATTTTATTGATTTCTAAAATGAAACTAAAAATTATAAAAGATATTACTTTAAAATAATTTCTGGTACTGATGGAGACATATTTGGAAAATGTATTAAACATGAAAGTTTTAGCCTTTGTTTTTATATTTCTAATGTATTAAGAATCATATTATTTTGAATTTATATGAGAAAGTTATGGTTAAAATAGTACAATTGTCTGTAGAGTTTCACATTCATCTGCTATTTCATTTGACAGAAGGTGTCACTTTGAAAGCTCAGAACTTATATAAGGTGGATAAGTCAGACAAAGTGATCAACATAAAAGTTGTACCTCCTAAAATTATATATCTAATGCAAAAATAATGGTATAATTTTGAGTTCATATGAGAAAATTATATTTAAAATAGTGCAACTCTTTCCAAAGATCTAAAAAACATAAATTTTGGATGAAAACAAAATGTAGTACTTTGAGGGCCCATGAATCAAAATACAAATAAAATTAGGAAAAGTGATTAACATAAAATTTGTAAATATTGAAATTATCTATCTAACCCAATAAAAATAACTCAATTTGGAGTTCTTATGAGAAAGTTATGATAATTTTATTAAAACTACTCTGGAACATAAAGTTCTTCAAAACAAAATAAAGAACTCCAAAGTTCTCCTAAGCAGAATAAAGAACTCTGAAGTTTACTTCAAAGTTCTCCAAAGCAGAATAAACTCTAAAATTTACTTTAAAGTTTTCCGAAGCAAAATAAAGAACTCTGAAGTTTACTTCAAAGAACTCCCAAGTAGAGAAAAAAACTTCGCAGGTCACTTCAGAGAACTATGAAGCAATGCTTATTCACTTTCAAGTTCACTTATTCACTCCGAAGCAGAAATTCAAATTTTTGCTCAATTTTTAGTGCATCCATAATAAGAAATAAAGTTTGAAATCAAACTTAGTTATTTTTTCATGCACCAAAAATTGTTGTCCAAATTATCATCAGCAATATATTTTTAGTAATAGAGTTCCACAATGATTAGCAATTACAATTATCTGTTATTTTTAGAACCAAGGTTCTTTGCATATATTGCTAAATTTTTAAAAGTTTTTGGAATACGTAAACTGTTGCAATATTCAAAAGGGATCTTTTGAAAGGGTTCTTTGCATACGATGTCGTTGTTGCCGCGGAGGTGCCACGAGAAAGGTGCGGGAAGCATGCTGGTAAATGACTACTGCTGGGGAGGTGTGGGAAGAGAGCAGATTTAGGATATCATGAAAATGAAGTCAAGTACCCATATATCTCGTTAGGGGATATTTTGGTCATGCAAATTTTACAATCGGCCGGCACCCTCCGATGGTGTTGGGCATGAATTTAGAAACCAGATATAAAGTTTAAGCATTGATTTAGAAAAACTGAAAGGATAGGCACCGAAACAAGATTGTCAGCAAAACATGGACACGGATTTAAAAAAACCTCCTTATGTCGACTGTCCAGATATGATAAGAATATGATAATGATCCAGATGGGAAGGGTTATAGAGGATAAATTAACACAAAATGTTGCTATAGTTTGGGGCTGATTTGCGCGATGGCTACAATCCAAAAAGGTCAATAGATTGCACACGGGACATTGGAATTATCCAAAATCATGTGTTGTTTTGGCTTATTCCCCGCCTGCTGTAAGCTGCATAAAACAGTTATTTACATCGGCGTGTGTTACGTATGAGTGTATCCAAAGTTTCCAGTTCACTCTTGGGTCATATACCTCACTTACGGTCCATTTGTATGCATTAGCAATACATCCTAACTACATTCCTTTTTAAGCCAATGGAACATCTAAATACAATGACAATTATACCTTTTGTCATCACTACCTAAAATTTCCATCATTTTTCCTTATTTTTTTCATTAAAAAGTTTATAGCACTGATTTTATTCACAACTCCATTTTTCTAACACATCCTCCCATACACTCAATCCAAACAAAACATTTGACTTCTGGTTTAGTTTCCAAAAAATTGGAAATTACTCACACCATAAAAAAAATTCATCCATATTTTTAATATTAAATATTTTATGAAAGCATAAACAAGGCACTTTGTCAAATATATTCCGCAGTGGACATTGGGAAAATCAAAATGCTGTACTTGTCTGCATATTCACTAGTTCAACCAACTACTCCAAGAGTCACATAAATTATAGACATTTCCATAAAAGCATGTCACCCCTAGTTGTAAACCCTATCCAAATCGGCTAGCTATTAACCTGCAGCCACCAAATACTCTTATGGGCACATCATGCATTAGAGGTCTGATTTCTTCGCTTGTTTCGATAAGTATTAAAGATGCGGGGCGTCAATAAAAATGTAAATGAGATATAAAGCAATATTAGTAAACTAGAAATAATGCCTCATAAAGTGAATAATGACAAAATAAATATGCATTCTTGATTAAAAAAAGAGAAAAATAATGATAAAAAATACTGATAAAGATAGAGAAAAAATTAGTTCTTGGGACAAGTAAATGCTACATAAATTCAAAATGGAAGGGAAAGGGGAAGCTTTTACGCTAGTGAAAATGTGAATATTCTATGCGTTTGATTACAGAACCATCATAGATTCATAATAAGATCAATGCGCGGTCATATTGCATTTAGCTTAGCTATCCCACATCTCCTTTTACACGGGCACCCCATGACATGGAAAAGAATAAATCAGCTCCAAAGGGACTGGCAATGACATTAAATTGGGAAATTTTGATGCCAGTCTTGATGCATACAATTTTATTCGTTGCCCACTTTTCTAGAACAATGGTATTTGATAGCCCAGTGGCAGGGAGGGAAGGCTATGCAGATTATTTACAGAAAAAATAACTCCAAGAATACTCTACATGACTGAGTATCCAGGACCGCCACCTCCTTCTGGCACTGTCCACTCAATATTCTGTTTTGGGTCTTTGATGTCGCAAGCCTGGAGAATTTCAAGTCAGTTACAGTAATTTAACAGCAAATGTTGGCATGGAAATTGCTTCAATGATGGGTATTGCATTTTATAGTGCCATGCAGCTATCAGTTCGAAATAAAGAAATAAACCAGATTCCAATGAGGATACTGCGTACCTGAGCATGATAATAACAAGATTTTAAAGAATACCAAGGTCTTTCAAGCCGTGAGGGTAGAATACATATTCACAATAATTTTCATTGCCTCATTCAAGATAAGTTTGTGGGTTAATCAAGTCCATGGGCTTGAAACATTTTATGTATCCCTGTAAGCAACCCAAACTGGCTTGCAACCCAGCTAGGCTCAGCACAAAGAAGCTTGAACTCTAGATTGATTTATAAACTCACAAGCCAAGCTTAAGCTGAATGCTGAGACTCATTTATCAAACTTGATATACACTTGGTAGGAACTTGACTCGGTTTAAGCTTGAGGTATAGCTAGGCTCATTTATGCAGACATTTACAACAGATTTAGTGTATTATTGTATCCTGTGCTACATAACATGATAACTCTGTCAATTGATTATAATTTGGCTTGACTCAGGCTTGAGCTTGACAATCCAACCTTGATCCAAGCTCACGCCAGCCTATTTGATTTTTCAAGGAAGCTCAAACTAGGCAAACTTGGATCATTTACACCTGGAATTCATGCCACAAGTAGGACTCAAGACATGGTGAGCCAAAACATTGAAAATAATCCAGGTGGGTCTTGTGGATAATTCAGATAGATTTTCCTTGAATTAAAAGTGAAGCATCAATTATCATAATTACCTTACAATGAAGACAGTTCTGAGCATTGATATGAAGTTTCAACTGTCCTTTCTCATCTGGTACATACCTAAATTTCAGGTCAGGAGATTATAAAAATCAGAGAAACCTTTAGAAATAAAATAGTTCAAACAATGACATATGCCAGGATACAGAGTTCATTACTCATATACACGGGCAGGACAATATCTTGATTCAGGTCCTGCATATTGTGAGAGATTTACGAGCTCGGGAATCATTGGGTCTTTCAGATGAAGATGAACAGGTTGATCATGTTCATGATTTGTGTTGCTCCTGCAGGCAGAAAATAAGATTATAACATTAACCTCTACATAATTGCCAATTTCTTATGGTAGCAATGCTTGTTATCCTCTAATCTGGACAGAAGCAGTGAAACATTTAATTGAATTTCTAGCTCTTTATCTTCTTGTTTCAATTGAATTTCTAGCTCTTTATCTTCCTAAGTGCAATTCTGGGCTCAAAACTGGCTGCAAAGCTCTAGAAATTTCTCTCCCTAAACCAAACTCTGATTGACAACTGTTAGAATTGTCTTATTGATTATTTGTATCATCGTTGGACTTGCTTTAATCTATAATTACTGTTACGCTCACATTTAACAGTTTGTAACCTTGTTGCTTTTTGTGTGTGTGTGTGTGTGTGTGTGTGTGTGTGGTGGGGGGGAGCAGTTTCAGGCATCAGATAGTAAGGATTTCCCTCAAGCCCTCAGAAAACTTCCTTTGGATGTTGTTTATGCAATGAGGCAAGCCTTCAATCTTTCATGTTTTGGAAGAAGATTCAATATGGAATTTGATGATTTCTGCATTGGTGACATGATCTGCTTGCAGTTCCTCTCATAGAATTTGAAACTTGGAAAATTGATCACCTCCAGTTAACTATCACTCTACCAGAATTCAGTATGTAACAGTGTTTAGAAAACCGGACCAGGAACCAGTTGGAGCACCGGTCTGGTTGAGGCCGGTCGCCGGTTTCTCTTTTTTTTAATATAAAAAATAAGTTAAATATACTTATATTAATTTAAATATACTTTAAATATACTTATTTAAAAATTAAACTCATTAATTGGCGAAAACATTGACAATTAATTATAATTATAATTATTTATTATAATTATATTATGCTGATGTTACCTGTTGAACCAGAACCGGTTCGACCTCCAGTCCAGTTTTCTAAACATTGGTATGTAACCAACCAGCCAATGTGCTGCTTCTATACAGATTGAATATTGCCAAAGCTTTATGGCCAAAACATGCATACCAAGCTTCTAGAAACTTAGACTAACGAATCACTATGTGGGGGCATGATAGATGAATAAGGCAGTTGGTCATCCATTTCTTGCAAACATTTGGCCCACCACTTTAACTTTCTGCTGGTAGATCCTCATGATGGGGCCCATTGCTTCCTGGTTTTAATATCCCATTCATGTGCCCTGTCAGCAAAAATATGGTATGGTACCACAAGCATGTGTACTAACATTTAGATAATCAGTTATGTTGAATTTTAGGAGAAGTGATGCATATAAAGAGTAAATAAACATATATTCAATAGAAATGTGAAGAACTGTTGACATTTCAGAAAAACAGCCATAAGTGGATGAAAATGTGGATGCACTAAAAGGGAGGATAAAACATTTCTCAGACCTGTAAAGAGAAGTTGGTACATCAAAGGACACTAAGCCGTCTGGCTTTGGGTACTGAATTGGACTATGAACACTTGCAACCTGGGAATAAAAGTGGACTGATGAATGCCCAAAGGAAAAATTCAAACATGTCTGCACTTGGAGAAGTGAATGGAATTCTTACACTATCTATATAACATAACATGCATATAGCAACATATTGGAAATGTTTGGTGCCAAAGCACATTTGATCCCACCATTCATGGCTTATATACAAAATCAAATATTTTCTTTTGTACAATTGGTTTAAGTATCAGTTTTGTCAGATGCATATACAATGGTTTTGCCAGGAATATATCAGACATATTGAACAATGATATTGATGTTGTAAAATACAATGGAAATCGGGAAAATGATAAATTGTCAGTAGAATTTCAAGAATGTTTAAAGACACTATTACACACCAGAACACATGAACAAAGCAGCACAGAAATCAATTTTCTGTGCATGCGGTCTAAAGTCAGCATCATCTGATAGAAACAAATCAGTTGATGTAGCAAGTATGATTTAGATACATGATATGTTAACAATCGACATTCATATTGGTGAGAACCTGGTGCATAAGGCTCTTGCCAATATCACAAAAATAATTTAGTATTAACATACATATAGCATGAACTATATCTTATGGTGATACATTAACACTGATATCATGTCACCAAAGTGACATGAAAAAAACATGGAGAATATACTTCGACAGTAATTTTGATTATGAATTTCTTAATTTTTTATTCTTGTATACTTCTAATTTGTAACTTTCCTATTTATGCTATTTTGATCTTAAGAATTATTGTCAGTTTTTCCATGGATAATGAGAGAGATTTAATTTATAGTGTTAAAAAATTTTGAAGTAGCTTAATGGAGGAGACAACTTTCAAATTTCTTGGCTTTATTTGTTCTTCCTCCATCTGATTGAACAAAAATACAATTATTATCCGAGTGATATTGAATCAATGTCTTTGAGAGGACATGATGCTTACATCTGTGGCTTCATGATCGGGTTTTCCATGCTTCAGTGTCAGAGGCAGCCTCCCTTTGAAAATGTAGCTGACATCCACATGAAAATCAACACATATTAAAGAAAATCTTGAATCAGAAATCCACAATCTTGAATTCCTTTTTGGTGCATGGAAAGGCTCTTTTTAGGAATTGAAAAGTGCAACATTGAAAACACTCATTCAATTTCAATGTGAGGCAGATCAATCATGCTCCATAGTGCATATAAATAGTGCTTTGCTTTCTAATGTATCTGATTGGAATTGAGGCAACATTGAGAACTTGGCTGGGAGACTTGGATTTATGACAGGGCCAAATTTAAACATTAGACCACATGTATTTTTGTTCAATTATAGTCAGTGGGATTGTGAAACTTACTGTTCAAATGCAGAGAAAGCCAAGCCAGGAGCCAGGCCATACTCAAATGCCTGAAGAGGAAAAATGGAAACTGCAGTCAGTTGCAAGAAAACATATATCAAAAGGCCTCTTTAGTGTTTTTTCTACTTCATCATCAATAGGCTTGCTTACAACCAAATGCATCACTAACAGGGCGGTAATTGCGAGCTTTATAAAGCTCCTCCCAAACCCATGATCTTTTTAGATTGTCCCAGTAAGCACTCATATCACTTCCATCTTGCAATGCTTTAAATGCTGCTTCTGCAACAAGCATTCCTGTCAAAAATGATGACAATTTGTGAGATAGCACTGAATAAGGAAAAAATGCACAATTCCACAGAAGGACATATTTACTCCAAATGATATTAATGAACCTTCATGTTTATGATGTTAATAGAAATGGAATGATGCTTCCTAAGTTGTCATGAGGTTTGCCCACCAAGTTTTGTAATGTATTTACCTTATGAGCTAGCAGTAGTTTAGAAGAAAATCCAGAAGCTACCCCACATGTCTTCTTGGAGTAACAAGGGCTCTACTATATAAATATGCATCTTTGAAAGAGAAGAAATGACTGGTTTTGAAATAACCAACATACAAATGGTAAACACAGAATGGATGAATGATGGGGATAATAAATTTCAAACAGTGATTTTCTTTTAAAAAAAAAAGGCTCTCATGTGATTGTTGATTTGGCTTTACCAAATAAGAATGTCAAACAACATTCTCATATACATGCATATGAGTGTTCATCTCCTTCTATACCTTTGAGAGTCAAACAATGCCAAAAAACAGGCATTTATCCTCAGATGGATATGGCCGTACATGTCTATCATGTCCCTGATAAGGAGATATTGACGTGCCCATTACATAAGCAATGTAGAAGTATCCAAGAGCTGTTTTGTCAATGACTGACTGTCCCATACCATCCCAAAATGGCATATAGATACTTCTGGGATGTTGCTAGCATTTTAACGAAGATTGGGACATTTACATTCTCAATATTGTCCTTCAGAAAAAAAGACTTGAAATAAAAGTAGGAATTGTATGAAGCCTAAGCAAACATACATTGAATTCTCTTTTTGACAAAGAAGACGCCCACACAAGGCTTCAGTGAAGCCTAAACTAACATACATTGCATTTTCTGTTTGGCTGAGGAGATGCCCATACAAGGCTTCAACAGTGGCTGTGGTGTGGAGCATATCATTTGCCCTAACTCAAGCAGCTCCCTTCTGAGATTATCCTACTCAATTCAATAACAATGGATAAACACATCCAAAGGTCACATATTTGATCAGATACAAGATGAATGACATTTAGGAATTAGGATCATCCCTTGAGAGAGATTCCTAGGTCATTTCTACTCCCCCACCCACCCCCTGCCCCTCTTTTATTTGCACATCATGTCGATAATATGCAATATAGGAATTCAGGGGATATGAGTAGGAGAATTTCTTCATCAGATTAATAAACACTACAATCGACAAACTACAAAACAAAAGGGGAATGAAAAATAGTACCTGATTTCATGGCAGTGTGTGTTCCTTTTATTTTTGGCACATTCAAGAAGCCTGCAGAGCATCCTATTATTGCTCCTCCAGGGAAGACTGGATATGGTATAGACTGCCATTCAATACAACAAACCAAAGGTTTTTAAAACATCGAAGATGAAAAATGACACAAAACTGAGCTGGATAAGGCAGGGGAAGCATTTGATTTACCTGGAAACCACCTTCATTTAAGGCACGGGCTCCATATTGGAGAACTGTTCCACCTTCCAGCAGTGATTTTATGGCAGGATGAAGCTTCAGTTTCTATGTAATAGCAAGATCAGGATGAACATTACACACACTTAAATAGCATAAGATAATCAGATCATATAAAGGCAGAAATGTTCTCAACCACCAGTAAAGATTGACTAGTTGGCATCAAATTCCTTCTTCTGATGAATTTTAACATAGCTGGTATGCAATATAAGTAGTTTGTTTGTATTCACTTTGACTGCAGAATAATATTAAATAATAAAATTGTGACTCAAGGAACATTTAATGAATGGTCCAACAAACAGAATTTCATATTTTCCATGGCATAGATTGAGTACAAGGTCCCCTTCCCCTAAATTTAAGAAAAACAACTTACACCTAAAATAAAGAAAGTGCATGGATGCTACTGAAAATGACAACCGTCATGTCTGAAGACATGGAACTTTGCAAATGATTAAAATGTTGAATCTATTCCTTGTATAAAAGGATATTTTCAAATAGTTCTGTAACTTCTTGGCAATTGTAAGAGATGAGCCATGTCTCTTAGGTTGTACTTAGTCGCACCAAATAGTAAATTAATATGAATTTTTTTTTTAAATCTTCTATTATCATAAAATTTTGAAACTACTTTACTTGTTTTTAGATACTATCATGACAATTTTCAATGACTGTTTTCTTGTTTTCCTTTCTCGTTTCTTCCCAGGTCTCAATGGAAAAAAAAAAGCGCCATAATTTTTGTTATTTTTGCCCACTGGGCAGTTCAATTAGAAACATAAATAGCAAAATATTCAAATATCCTAAAACTAAATACAAATATTCATGTTTTCAAGATAATTTTTTCCAGTGCACTGACCAAAGCGCCATTAAATCTTATAGGCCAATTAATATTTAATACATTAGGTAATTGAAGATACTTTGATTTTATAAAACATCAAATTGAATCACCAAAGCAAACACTTTCAATAAAGAGTTAAGAATTTATTCAACTACAGCAGCTAGTCAGCCTCTTCAAGCTCTGTGTGGGCAAAAATGGTACAAGGAAATGCATCACCAACAGATGTCTGGTGTGCCTGGTGTGCCTAAATAGCAAAGCAGGAAATAGTTGGCTCCTTCATTGTGAGTTGCTCATCAGATGTGGGACAAGTTAAAGCAAAATCATTAGGGGCTGCAATGGGCTGTTCCAAATTCAGTTTCAAATGGTTTGTGGTCTGAACAGCTACTATGAGAGGACAAAGAAAAGGAAAGTTAAAGATGATAGTGCTGGCTAAGCAATAGATATGCATAGGGCAGGATGGCCAGGTCTTCAAAAAAAAAAATCAAGTATGACAATGAGCCCAATACATGTTTTCCATAATAAATCAAGCATGCTAATGTTACCCTTGGAGCCAAGGACTATGCAAAAGAAAATTAGAAGTATCATAGAAAAATTAGCCATGCATAAGTATATGACCAAGTATGGATCACTGCAACTAAACATGAAAAGCACGTGTCTTATGTCCAACCATACTTTCTTTCTCCAAAAAGTACTACATATGGAAAAAGGTAAATCAATGACAGATTATAATTATATTCTGCAAATGAAGCAAATAATAGGCATTTATTTACCTGGAACTCGTCGTATGGACTCAAATAGGGGTTGTGATAATTTAAGGCAATGACCAAGCCAATTGACACCTGCAATCCCAAATCAGAAAGGCAGACATTGAAAAATTGGACTTTCACTATTTCACGGATAGCTTACATATGATGGATAAAATACAATATCACTTTACACATCCACTGATAATTGATAACCTACATATAATAGATGAAATGATACCTTAATGCATCAATAAGATAAATAATAGCCTATATACAATGTATAAAACACAATATACATAACAGTGTATAAATGGTGTTAAACTTGTTAGATATTTGTGCTGATGATCCCAGTTGTCAAGAGATCAAAATTTTCAGTTTATTATTGGTTATAGGGCTTTTTGTGTGTTGGTGTATTATTCTGTATATCAAAGTAGAGCAGTTTCATTGGTTTGATTAATGGAAGTACTAATGTTGAGAAGCCAAGCTATATCAAAGTGGAAGCCAGCACGTTGCACACTGTGAAGAGAGAATCTGAGAACCATAAGGACGTAGGTAGGGGTGCAGAGGACTACTTGGACAGACTTAATGCCACCACAATATATGGCATGTGGTCAATAGTGGACATTGTGCACGTTAGCACTAGTATGTTGTGAAATTTTGGTTTCAGCTCAGTAAGTGGGTCGAGATGCAATTCATAACCCCTTCCCAAATATTGATGGTATTATTATAATGCCATTCTAATATCACCACATTTCTTGTTTCTCTTATAAAAACTGACTAGATCTGTCAACACTTGAGAAACATTGCTTAGTTTTTCTCCGTTTACCTCATTTCCACACCTAAAAGTATTCAAGATCATTTTCAGTAAAAAATCAGCAGAAGCTTCATTACCCATCCTCAGTCAAAACTGACCACAATTTTCTTACTTCCCAAATGTGAAGAAGAAAACCATATCTAAAATGAAAGTAGGCAAGAAGTGAAAATTTTCCAATTTTTCAATTTTGCATCAACTTTTAGCAAAGGCTCTAAAAGATATTGATAATGATGTTAATCAATTATCCTTCCAAAAGAGAAAGGAGGGCAATCAAGCTTTAAAATGCAATTAAATTACTTCATTTAATTCTCCATTAGTTGAGATGCCATCACATATTCAATTAACAAATGAGTGCAAAGAGCCTACTGAAGAAGCACATAAGAAACAAGAAAAGAGGACTACCTGCCTATCTTTCATGATGCAATCACATATTCAATTAACAAATGAATGCATAAAGCCTAAAGAAGAAGCACATAAGTAATCAAAAGAACAAAGGAAACAGGACTACCTGCCTATCTTTCATGTGGTATAAAAAGGATCCCCCATATGTCTTGCTATCCAATGGCCAGCCTAACGTGTGAAGCACAGAACCAGGAATGTGCTTACCTTCGTCAATTTCCCACACCTGCACAAACCAAGCCACCATGATTTTTCTTTCTTATCCTTCCCCCAACCCCAAATTTTGCCAGTGTGAAGAAAAACCATAACTATCAATTTGACAACTGGGGAATTAGTATAAACTATGAACCAAAAAAACTATGCAATGGAAAATTTTGAAGGCTAGCAAAAAGTTTATCTAAGAAAAAAGATTGAAAGAAGCAATGATTATGCAGGATCATTATAAACAGACAAGCAAAGATGCCCCCTAAAAAAACCGTATGAACATTAGACAACACAAAAGGCTTTAGCCATTCAAAAACAAGACAACTATTGCGATGACATCCTATGCTGAGATCCACATTTCTTGGAAATCCCTACTGTTACACTAAACCAAATTGACTGAATGTCAGTAAGAAAAACAACTATAAAAAATGTTACCCTCCTCTGAAAGCCTCCAAAATGCAAAGAAGAAAAGTTCCTAATACATGTTGAGGTGAGATATTTCCCAACTGTCTCATAGTCGTCAAAGAAAACCACCAAATCTCAACAGAAAACTACATAGCTTAGAGTGTTGCTCATACTCCATGCATAACAGCACAAGTTGCACATGTTAGGAACTTAGGATGACCTTTATTCTTCTCCTTTGTCACTGTCGGGTGGTTAAATCTTTCTAATCAACCAACTGAAAATAGATGACTCAGGAGCACCAAATAACTTCTGAATTTGATGAATAATGTGAAGCACCCAACAAAACGACTTGGAACATAAAAATCTTGCTCCTTCAGTCAGCACTCTTCTTCCTGCTCAACAAGATGGAACATGTGCTTGTTTTCAGTCCCATGTAAATATGAAGTTTTCCAATTCCCCTAAGGATTGTGGATATGCAGATTGTTCCAGTTTTAAGGATTCCTAGAAAAGATAATTCATAACAGGACCGATTGTATACACTGGCATACGCCATGCATTCATTATGGGAACACTCATAACAGATGCATAAGAATCCACATAAATAACATTAGGTGGTGTTGGGGAACAATGGAGGAGAAAGGATATCTGAAAAAAAAAAAAAACAACATACTCTGCATCATGCAATGAAGCCAAAAGAAGGGGAAAAAAAAAAGAGAAAGAAAAAGCACTGTTCCGTGTACTGAAGGAAACAAATTCATGCCATGTACCTCTTTAATACCAAGAGCATATGTTTGATGTTGTGAATTCCCTTTCTCTCGTAGTTTGTGCTCTTTGATTACCTTCTGTGGTCAACAAAAAAGGAAAGCGGGGCTCAAAACATAAATGAATTAGTAAGGGTAAAGACCAAATTATGTTCATATGAATGATCAGATAAATTCAACCACACCTCTGATAATGAACCTCTACATCCCTCGGCAAGAAGTGTAATGCGCCCTACATCATTATACCACAAACCCAATCATCATGACATCTGAGAGGCCCTATGGGATCTTGAACTAGATGAAGACACTGTCAATTCACAACCATTTATCTTGATCTAAAACATGTGTAACCATCTAACAATCAAAGCAAAAGTAAAATGTTTATGATGTAAAAGGGTTCCCTATGCATTACAAGGAAATGAGAAAAAGGTGTAACTCTATAGTATGATTAGACGAAATATTAAAACAAATATTGTACATGTATTCCACAAATGAAGATGAAATAGGAGAGATTGCATAGAAGGTTTCATAGGTTGCTTATCAAGAGAAAAGTCATATTTGAAAAGTGTACGTATCCCCCCAATTTACAACAGAGAGAAATTCAAAAAGCCCCTGAAAAGTTGAAAAGTCTGATTAAAAAACCTTATTGTCATATTAGAGTTACATGAAAAAATAAAAACAAGCCTGAAACTTTTATTTCACCAGAAAACAATGTTATCAAAACTCGAAATGACTGATCTGAAAAAATGTCAAGAATTTCCTGCCTTTCAGTTCCACACCACGCTGAAAAGTTTCTCTTTTTGCACCATCCTTAGCAACACCCATATCATTAGTACCAATTCCAACCACCCTGCGGCTTGCATCATATAATATCTGCCCAATGATTAAACTTCAAAATGATTGATATCTTGCCATTCAAGTATGGTTACCATGTGAAAACATGACTTAGTACCTCGCTGGCAGCAAAACCTGGGTATATCTCAACACCCAGTTCTTCAGCTTTTGTTCCCAACCAACGTGCCAACTGGCTCAAACTGCAGCATTTGTAGCATGACAATGACAGATTTATATGAGAAGCAGGCTGTATAATTTACATGACAAGAACAGTTTGGGACAACTAGGGAAAAAAGGCATATTTGTAGATTTTGAGAGAGAGAAGCAGGTCAGGAAATAGAGGCCCGTGTTAAGGCTGTGTTGACATATTGATATTAAAAATCAGGAATTTAAATTATTTCCCCCTTATATAAGTTTACAGTCGCAAACAACTAGAAGAAACATCCTGACTATAGTTAACACTTAATATTATCCCAGATGAGAATGATCAGCACATTTCATAGTGGCACTGCAAATGCAGCTTGTACAGAGAAATGATCAGATGAGAATGATCAGCACATTTCATAGTGGCACTGTAAATGCAGCTTGTACAGAGAAATGATCAGATGAGAATGATCAGCACATTTCCTCTTGGTGCTGCAATTGTGGCTTGTACAGAGGCAAGATCACTAATATATACATTCATGAAGCTCCCATCATATGATAACAAGAATCATGAGTCTGGGTACTCAAAAAACCAAAGGAAAAGAAGAAAAGAAACAAAGATCTGTATATGTAACTGGTGTTTTCAATTTGTTCTTTGGGGCATTTTTCTGTAATGATTTTTTTGGGGTTTTCTTTAAATTATTTTTATCCCAATTTAGAACATCATTTAGTCACCGTTGTCATCATCATCTTTAACAAACTTTTTCCCAATTGGACCAGCTGCATGAATCTATGATAATCCACTCTATCTTCGTCTTCCATTAGCCTATGCATCCCTTGTACTTTTGCAACAACTTTGAGCAACACCATTTACAA
Organism: Pouteria campechiana; assembly: GCA_036873735.1. NCBI lineage: Eukaryota > Viridiplantae > Streptophyta > Magnoliopsida > Ericales > Sapotaceae > Pouteria > Pouteria campechiana. The sequence continues at coordinate 122,227 of JAYJMB010039676.1, forward strand.
TCTTCTCCTAGCTCTCTTGTGTCCTTTGACTTGACTAAACACACTCTTTGCTATGCAGTTCTTGGTCCTAGATGCCTAGCCACCAAAATTTACTATCCCTAATCCATCACCTTTAAATAGCACCTTTTAGATCTTGCTTAGTTTTCTACTCATCCATCTCAACACCATATTTTGGCAACATTCATTCTGTGGATGTGTTTTGCTTTGATGGCTAAATATTCAACAAGCTAAAGCGTGGCTAGTCTTAGTTTTTCATTTGGTTGGTAGGGGTGCAACTTGAGTTGGATTAGGTTCCCTAATCTGATTTGCAAATCCCCAACCGAACCCAAAAAATTTCATGTTACTTATGAGGTGGCTTTGAGTTCGTTTTGGTTTGAACATGGATCGATGAATCAATTGCATAGACAGGAATATGCAATTTTCCATGCATGATTCGAAACAAAGCAATGTGATAATAAATTGTGAGCTAAGATTACAACTGTTTCCAAATCATCAACATAAATCATAAGAAAATGTAAAATCATATAGCAACCTTTCACTATTCTTCACCTGACCTTCATCATCTTCCTTCAACATGATTATCAATGTTGTGATGTGAAAGCCCTAGATTGCTATTGCATGGGCATCCTCTGCTGAGCATTTTGCCAGTTCTAGAAAGGGAACATGCATAAAATAAAAAAGACCACTGGGCCCCACTGCCTTTATGATTGTAATCTTTTGCAAGTAGAATGTATTGTAAATAACAAACAGCTTAGTTCAATTTTGTTTAATTGGTTATCATAAATCAAACTGTATACCTTATCACATAATTTCCTTTATTATCAAATGGTGATGGAAGCGAAAGTGCCCGATCCTTTGTAAGCAACCAGAATTTATCAGATGAGACAGGCACTTCAACGGGGGCCTACAAAATGTGTTGAGAAAATAGCTTAGGAAGATGATGATTTAGATTCAAAATAGATCTCAAGTCAGTTTTATTGAAGCAAGGATCTTGCTTTGCTACTTGGATCAGCTATAAATGTCGAGCCTGTGAGCTCATTATAGTCAAAAAACATGATCCAAATACAATGGATCATCCTGTCATAAAAAATTATCTTAAAAAGTGTTCATCTACCATGGTTTGCAGTTTTGCACGCACAAGCAAGCATCCAGGCACAAGCGCACATTGACACATTCACAGATGCACATGCATACTCACAAGTCACTACAAAAGCATGCCGGGGACAAATCATACCCCATCTTCTCTCCATTGTGGAAGTAGTTCATCCAAGGCTCGAGGCTCAAAAACATTCCCTGATATGATATGAGCACCTGCGAATATGTAGAACACTATTGGAATGAGTTAAAGTGATTGATTAAACTCTAAAATGTTGTAACTATGCTGGCCATAAGCTTCATAAGAACAAAGGGGCTGGCCACTTCATATATATTGGTTAGGAACTTATGAGAAATCATCCTTAATCCTGGCTTACAATAGAAGATATGGCCTTCACACATCCATGTTCTATTAAAATCTCAGGATTCAAAGTCACAGTCCTGAGATAATAGATTCGAATCCCATGCCTTATTCTGATCTTCATTGCATTCCTTCCAAAAGTTGAAAACAAAAAATACTATAGAAAATAGAAATAGCGAGAATCCTGCAAAAATCTTGTTCGAGCTCAATTGTCAAGTTGATGGAGTAGATTATAAACTCTTTCTTGCAAAGCATTGCTGATAAGTAGTTTGTGGTGGTTAACATTATAAAAAAGCACTAAGCTATTGCAGAAGAACTAAAATTTACAAAAAACATCCTTGTTTCACAATCTCAAAGTGGCTAAAGTTCTCAAAAAATGCCATTGGTTCACAACTTCAGAATGGCATTGATCTTTGCTGGCAATCAGTCAATGCCATTTCAGTCTTGCCTGTTAAAACTAATTGCATGGACAAAAATGTCCACAGTAATCACTATTATGTTGCCCAATTGCATTACTAGCTCCTTTAGCCTGAAAAAAATTTAGAAAGTAAGATTCTAGACCATGTTGTGATTAGAAACTCTTTCTCAACCAATAACACCACAAGAGTAAGGGTGCAACTTGGGTTGGGTTAACCCAAACCTGCCCGAATTCAACCCGATATTTTAAGGGTTTGGGTTGATGGCAACCCGAACCCAAATTCTAATTTGAGTTGGGTTTAGATTAATAACAATCCAACCCAACTCGAAACCCGCCCGAATTGCATATTATTAATTATAAAATTAAAAAATATTTTTTTTTGCTTTTTATAATTTATATTACATTGTTCCTTCTTTTTAAAAAATTGTTTGCGAAGCACAAATAACCTACTAATCTCATATCATTTCTGTGATCCCCATTTTTATTTTTATTGTAAGTGTGTTTTCCTCTAGTTAATCTTATCTTCCTACTTTTATCCTCGTCTCCATGTCCTTTTTGAAAATCTCCTTGGACCTAATTAGGTATTATTTGAACTTATATTTTATTTAGCTACTTGATAAACTTATTATATTATTTGGATTTGAAACTTTAGTTTGATATTGGATGTGTAGATTTTAAGTATGTGATAGATTAATTTCTTATATACGTTGTTGAATATTGAAAATGAATAGTCATTTTTTTACTTATTCACCTAACCCGAATTCAACCTAAACTCAACTTACTGAATTTAGGTTAAGGTTGAGGTTTTAAAATTAGGGTTGGGTTAGGGTTAAGGTTGAGCTTTTAGACATTAGGTTAGGGTTAGGGTTGACCTCCGCCCAATCATGATTAACACGAGTTGCACCCCTAAATAAAAGAAGCAGACGGATGGGAACTTGGGATTGCTCTAAATTACAGTTTCCCAGCACACTTGTAAAAAGAACAAACAGCATTCTTAATGTTTACTCTCACCGTGAATCAACTTGGGTATAAGCATTTCAAAGTTGCTCGTCTACCATTCAAGTTTGATTTACAACTATCATAACCCAACAAACCGATGAAGCGTAGAACCTTACCGACTTCAGCACCTTTCTCCACGACACAAACTGATAAGTCAGCGTTCTTCTCATGGCACAGCTGCTTCAATCTTATGGCAGCTGATAACCCTGCAGGCCCCGCTCCAACAATGACAATATCGTAATTTAAGGACTCCCGACCAGTCTCACTGCAGAAACTTCTCCTTCTCCATCCTGCGACAATACCATTAACCCGAGAAAAGCCATTTCTATCTGCGATTGAACTGCTGATATTTAGGCTTCTTGGAGAAAATCCACTTCGATTCGTGACTGAACCGTTGAAGAATGCACACTTACTGAAAAACCCATTTCGCTTTTCGATCGAATTGCTGAAATCAGCGGGCTCCGGAGAAAATGGACATCGATTTTGGATTGAATTTCCAAAACTAGGGTTCTTCGGAGAAGAATCCAACGAGAAAAATGGGACTAGGGTTGCGAGACAAATGCTTCCGTTGCTAGAATTTTCGAGGGGAGTTGGACATAACGAGCGTGGAGATGGGAATCGAAGTTGCGGAGAGAAGATTTTTGAGGAGAGATTGTTCGAACGATTGTGTTTAGAGGCGAGACAGATGAATCTGTGCATAGCTGCCCTCTGCAGGAAATACTAGAATCTGCGCTTTCAAATGGGAAGATTAGAGCAGACACCGTTTTGAGCAGGATACCTGTAAACATATTTCATTCCAGCCGCCTTACCACACGTTGTCTCTCCCGCTGGCCTGTGAATCGATAAATTCGAAAGTTGTCCCGACTTCCGTGTGGCAAAAATTATATATGCCAAATTGACAAGGGATACCTTTTTCATTTTTATTTGTTAAGATCTAAATAATCATTCTATTTTGTTTTTATCAATTCTTTCATTATCCCAAAAGATGAGAACAAATACAAAAAATCAACTTTGTCTTAAAACACTTTTTAAAATGTTGCTGCTGGCATAGATTCTTGATTGAAATATTTTTTAATATCTTGAATAAATAAATCAAGCTAAGCATGATGGTTGGTTCAAATGTTACTAAAATATCACAATTTATAAAAACTGAAAGAGATATAAGGAATAAATACCATTCTATTAATAATCAACCTTGGCCAGCATGACCATACCCAGGCTGAGGAAGGAGTTTCTTGCCCTTAATGCATGGAAGGCGTATCAATGCATCCCTGCTGCTCATCTTTCTCGGCATGCCCCCAAAAGAGTGATTTGCTTGTTGCTCCCTTTAAATTTCATAAAATTGCACATAAACAAGGACGACAACTTTACCTAAATGAGCCATTATCTTTTAGATTGATGCTCGTACCTGTGACATCAGCATTAGCGGACCGGTTGAGCGCATCACATATTCAATGGATAAATTTTCAAATTAGTAGCTGGACCGAATGCAAATTTTGTGCCCTTTAAAGGATGAAATGGCTTGCAAATTACAGATGTTTCTGGACCACAAAAATTCGCTAATCGTAGGCCTTTCCACACATTTACCGATGTAGATTTTGAGGTCCGCTTACAACCACGCCCCTGACATATAAAAATGCGAATGTCACAGACGAATAAATTATTGGTCGAGACACGGCACTTCTTATGATAAATGCCTTAGTAGATCTTCTCGTTATGGGAAAGATGAGGACAACAGCCAACCTCAAGACCTCCTAAGAAGGGTGGGGAGGTTTGGGTGGCGACAGCTCTCCTACATGATCCTCTCTCTGTTTGTTGAGAAGGTGGTTCGCTGCCAGCTGCAGAATTCTTCCCGGCAGCGTTGCTCCAACCGATTCTCCTCCTCACAAGCCACTTCATAACAGATAGCATATTGAACAAAGGTTTTGCTGCACTTCGGGAATTGAGAATGTGTTGCTTGTTGTACTTTCCCACTTTATGCAATTACAGTAGTATATAAAACATGACCATTATGTCAAAGTCATTCTATTGCATCCTATGGCCGTGAGGCTGTAAACTAGCCTGTAATCTATGACTTGATGTAAACATGTAGGTCGACCAGTTCGGTGGAAGCTATGACTATTATGGATTAACAAGTTGCAAAATACATGGAAAAAACCACTGAATTTCTCTCATTAACATGCTATAGAATTACAAAATAAGCATTGTCAAGAAAAAGAAGAGAACACAGTAGTTTTGGTTCAAAAGGCACATTTGGCTGTCAAATGCCCCTTGTTGGACACCTGATCTATGGAGTGGCCAAGTTTCACCTGAGTTTCTCGACATAAATGCTAACAGAAGTTTCTGCTTCAACAAATTAGCGGAAGCCTGTAGCAATGTAAAATGCCCTCAATTGAGTCATCTTCAGACACAAATAACACCATAACAGTGTCAATCACCCTTCAAACAAGTTCAGATCCTCCAAGTGGTAATGCACTCATCTGAAGTGTTCTACCATTTCCAGCAGGGAAACCAACAGTAGGCAGCGAGGGATCTGTCACAGGTTCAACTTCGATAAATGTAATGTCTAAAGTGCCAGTCCGCTTCAAACTGAATATAAATGCAAGGATGATCCATCCGAGCATCGAAATGGCCCAGTAATTATTCATACCTTGCACCAAACCCCATGCAATGGCATAGCCAATGATGATTCCTGACAAATGACCAAGGAAGCTTGCTTGTGGAACTATTATCGATGTGAAGATAAGAGATTCAAAGGGAGCAAAGCTGATCGGCAGGGAAAGAAATCCAAAAAGATCCAACTTCGAGGAAGGTTGCTTCACAGAGAGGATTGTCATCCATCCAAATACAACACAGGAATAACCAACGGCTGTCACCCTCCGAAAATAATCTATCTTAAACCTCTGTATCAAAACATGGTAAGCCCCTAAAACCAGAAGTCCTGACAATATCACCAAAACAAGTGTATAGTGAAGATAGAACCCAATACCAAGACCAACATGGCCCAGCTGCTCTATTACTCCAAGGCTCCAAAGTGCACTCATGTTAAAAACCAGATGAAGCACACTGATATGAGAGAATGCTGATGTAATTAGTCTCCAATGTTGCCCTTCCATGGCTGCTTCATAACTCAAACCCACATGTGCATAACTAATGTTTTTCTTTTGTATGTATAACCAAATTGCACTGCAGATTGCTATAATACAGCTGGTGGCAGGTTTTTCCCAGATCTCATAGAGGAGTGGCTTCCCCATTGTTAGCCAA
>JAYJMB010039677.1:13328-45087 GCA_036873735.1 Pouteria campechiana
GAGAGAGAGAGAGAGAGAGAGAGAGAGAGAGATGCTTGACATGTTGCCCACTCTGGTTTCAGCATATCTGATCACCTTATGATACAAAAGATGAGAGCACATTTCTCCAAGTTACTAAGTAAAAAGATTTCTTGATGTTCTTTCAAAGGATTCTTTTCAGTTTTTGTCTAATGGCATCTCCGAGTGATTTTTCAAAATTATAGCCTTGGACCATCATCACTGCCAGCAGCAGTACCTTATACAAATTAAGCAGATTTAGCTTCATGGATCCTATCATGGCTTTTTATGTCATCATGAACCATAACCTCATTTAAACTGCACATTTTAAGATCTTTATAACCTTTTCAGTTCTGATGTGAAAATGTTTACTTTTCTCTGCTGTTGGTTGCAGTAACGGATCCTTCATCAAATGCTGCTCGTAATCGCAGCAGCCATGTAGCTCATAGTGTGGTTCTTGGAACCTTCAATATAGCTGATCAAGTGGAGGGAAGCATGCCAGATATGAATAGGGTTAGGCCATGAGGGGATTTTATTTGAACTATTTCCTTCATTTCGTATTTATTTTTATTTGAATTTATAATCCAACTCTCTTTATATAACTCCTTTTTGTTCGTTTATTTTCTATCACAGTTTGTTTCTGCTTTGCTGAGTTCTGTTGGAATTTCAAACTTTGGAATAGGGGGTGAAGGATTAGATCTCAGGGTAATTTATTTTGTTAAAAACTTTGACCAATTTGCCTATAATGTACTTTTTATAATTAATTGTATTCTTGGTAAAGCTGGATAGTTCAGTCATGGAAGATTGAATCTTCTGTATTTTCTTGTCTTCATAATTTTCTCAGGTTATGTCCTCATTTGTCATCTTTGCATTTGTCATTTGCTTGACAGGATCATGGTTTAGAAAGTGTTGACAGAACATCTGTTGCTAGTGGCACATCGGCTTCAACCCAAGGACCACCTGGCCCAATGCCTCCACAGGTTCAGTCAGATCCACTGCATGGGGCTTTTCGTTTCCCATCAGCAGTTTCTTTTGGGCCTGTGCAACCAACAGTAAGTTGCTAGCCATTTCATCTCCCTCTTTTTCTGCTTTAACAGTGTTTTGTTGTATTTTCTAGTTTTCTCACTGTAGGTTTTACACACTATCCTTTTTTTTTATCAGGTCATTCCAGATTCGTTGACTACAATGTCTCAGTATTTGAGCCATATGAAAAATGAATTTAGTGCCAATGGTTAGTCTTATTTTCTCTTATTGTTTTCTTTCAGCCTTTTTTGGATATATATATATATATATATACACAAGTTTACAATGTGTGTGGCCAAGACTTAGTCACTGCTTTCGAGGAGGGTTCACTTGGAATCAGGGAACCTCCATTTCTCATTGTATAGGAATGGAGGAACACAGTCAATTTAACTCTGGATAGCAAATTTGTTTAAATCTATGGAGAGTTAAGTGAGAATGATGGCTGCTCCAATAAATGCCATTACAAGAACTGCTATATGTACCCCTAACTTAGATAATTTACGATTCAAATTTCTGTATTTTTTTGCAAATGTGAATGCTTGAAACATATTGCAACTTGACAGGCAGGAATTCTAGCAATGACCTGGAAGCTTCTGGAATACATAGCCTGGAAGGTCGGAATCCTGGACAGGGTCTGCCAACTCCAGCATCCTTGGCAGAAATTATGCTTTCTACGAGACAAATGCTCATGGAACAAGCTGCAGAATGCCTATCTGTATGCATTCATTACATCAAATGTTTTGTTAAGTGCAAAATCTACATAGAAAAAAAAAATGTTCTCCCTTTGATACAGAAACCAATGCATTTATTTTGTGTTATTCTGTGGGAAATTATCCTCGTTCAGATACTTGTTGATTGTTCCCTCATTCGATCTTGCACATTATTGTGTCTGTTCAATGTATTTTTCCACACAATTAGTTGTGATGAACTGTGCTGGTGGTGTATTGGGCCCCATATTGGTAGGTCCTACAAAAAATTTTAGTTTATATATGGGTTGAAAATTCTAAAGTTGTCCAGTCATTTTAGCACTAGATCTGACTCACATAACATTTGTTATTGGAGACAACCCAGATGCACTTTCATGTGGCTCAGGGACATTGCCACTGGAGTCCCATAGATCCCAGGCTATTGGAGATGTGGGGGTCTGCTTTGGGTTCCACTGGAAGTGTGAGGGCACCCTTAAGCCCCAGCCCACTAGAGGTTTGGAACTCCAACTCCAGGTTCCATTAGAGGCATGGCAATAACCTCCATGTGGTCCCCCATATAAGGCATGAGGAGATTTTACAGCGGAGGATGCCATAATTTGCACTAGCAATGCACTGAATCCCACTTCAGGTGAGACTCAGGGAAAGATCTTGGTTTATATGCATGTCTAGGAAGCCTGATAATTTGCGTAAGTCATTTTAGGAGTAGACCTGGCCTATGGACATTAACCAAGATTGCTAACACCTAAGCCAAGTACCAAATCATCATTTTCTATCTGCAATATGACCCTTGCAGCAATCTTCTTTTCTTCAGATGTAGCTGTTGCCCCTAATTAATTTCTTTGATGATCTGTTTGTGGAATAATAGCATTGTTCAGAGTGGAATCTATGCCATGTTATGTGGATGACTCTTGTGTGCATGTATCACGCCATTGTCTGGGGATCTCTTTTTTGTTATTCTAACATGGTGCTTCACTGATCCATTTGTAGCTACAAGCCTTCTTATTCTGTGTTACTTTCTATATTAATCATGCCATCAATTAGTGTCGCTAATCTATTTTGTTTCTGGCTGCGTTGAATATGATAATACAATTCTTACAAAATATTTCTCTTGGTTTTACCCCTGGCAGCAACTGGCAAGACAACTAGACGATCAAGCAAGCGTGACTGATTCCCTACTGCGGACGAGCCTTCAGTCTAGCACAATAAGATCTGGAATTCTGATGCAAAATTTAGGTGCTATGCTGCTTGAGCTTGGCCGCACAACCATGACATTGCGCATGGGTCGAACTCCGGTATGTTGCTGTTGTGTTGTCCATCCCTTTTGCATTCAATCATATTTTTGTTCTTCAAATTGTCATTTGGGCTTATTTCTTGGTACAGTCTGAAGCTGTAGTCAATGCAGGTCCAGCAGTCTACATATCCACATCTGGCCCAAATCCTCTAATGGTTCAGGTTAAGACTTTTAACAAATTTCTGGATGTATGTTTATGTGTGTGTTCTTTTTTTTTTTTTCTTCTTTTTTTTTTCCGTCTTTGCTTGTCATTTGTTGGTGGCACTTGGAGCCTCGCATGCATGGTGCACCACGCCATTCCCATTGGTCAATGCATCATCTCTACCCTTAACAGAGTGTTGATTGTGAATGACTATTCCTTTCAATCCTTCTTGTGGATGGCGGAGAACACTGATCGGTGTTATCTTCCAACTATGCCATTCATATCAGAGCCTACTGGATGAATGGGTTGACTCAAAATTATGTGATGCAATAGTAGGATCAGAAAAAGGTTTACAATGCAAGAATACCTTAATATGGCCTTGTTATTTGCGCTTCGATCTTCATCAACCAAATTTTGTGTCAGCAGCCGCTTCCTTTTCAACCAGGAACAAGTTTTGGTTCTATTCCCTCAGGAGCTTTTCAATCTGCTAATGGCTTGGCTGGTGGCATACTTGGTTCGGGAGTCATTCCAAGAAACATTGACATACGAATACGTGCGGGTGGAGTTTCTTTCTTATTTTTTTAAGTCTGCCCATGCCTTTCAAATATTTGACTCTTTAGTTAAAAATCCAAAGTATTGTCATTCTTACCATCAGGGCGTTCAGTTCCTACTGCAAATGCTAGTCAAGGAGATCAGGCTGGTGCGCAGCAACCTACAGGACAGTCAGGCCAAACTAATTCTTCTGGTGCAAATTTTCTTCAGCAGACAGTTTCTACAGTATCAGGTGGTTCATCTTTTACAGTAGAGTCTGGGGTACGTGTGGTGCCTGTAAGGACTGTGGTTGCAGCTGTCCCTGCTGCACTTAGGCACCCTCCATCTGATGCCAGTGGCAGTTCTGTTGGTTTATTCTATCCTCTCCTAGCAAGGGTCCAGCACCTGAATCCTGGGCAATCAAGTGACACAAGAGGGCCTCAACCATCTGTTGGGACCAATCCTAATGGTCCTGGAGCTTCTCAGCAGCCAATTCCAGAAGCTGCAGCAGTTCATCAACAAAATCTAGGGCCAAATGGTCCAACTGCCAGAGGAAATGGTGATTCTCAGACTGCCAATTTTTTTATCTGGAAATGCTACTTCTGTTGCTTCTGCAATTGGTAGTTCTGAAAATATTATAATGCAAAATTTGCAAGGTTAGCTTGTGGGTATTCATAGTTTCATAATTACTCCTAGCATCTGTATATTTGGAATTAACCATTGTTTATCTTCTTGTGTCCTTTGAGGCCTTTTTTCATTATTCTTTTTGGTTATATAAAAATATATTTACCTTTAAGAGAAAGGGTACCCTGGAATTTTACAAAGAATGCACAAAAGCAGGGACACTCCCATCTTCTAAAAACAAGGGTTGAGGGTAGCACATTATCTAGGAAATTGCCATGTCTCTCGTTCATATGAAATTCGACACCATAACGCAAGTGTTAGCGAAAATCTCTGATCTGTCTATAGATATATGTTCTTCGAACAATCTTTATGATTGTTTGGTATATGCAGATGCATTGATGTTAAACCGATTAAAAAGTCCCAGGGTGGCAAGGCTCAGGCCAACCATCCATACCTACAAGTCTGACCAATATTTGGTCTTCAAATCATATATATTAAACTGGGCTTGTGCTTCAATGATTTAAGCCAATCCTTTTCAAACTTGTTTTGAATCCTAGTGAAGTTAGGCAGCATTTGATTTGTGCAACCCACCCAACTGGCTTTTAATGTGCAAGTGTAGCTGGTTAATTCTTCTGTTTTTCTTGGACATTGGTAATTTAGGCCATATGTTATTTGACTCTGTTGATCTTAGGATGCCTAAAATTAGAGTTTTTAGAATCCCTCTAATGATTTCCTTGTGTTGCCAACAATTGCATCTTAGATGCTTATTAGGATTTGCAGCCTATGATATAAGATATTAAAGAAAACAGCTTGGGATATTGAATCTGCTTTGTTCCTAGGATCGTGCATGGTTTGTAATTCCTCCAAAGCAAGGCTGGTCTAGTCACATACATGACATGTTGTGGCCCAGTCTATTGCCAGGCATGTACCTCTTAACGTCAATTACAGCACAGTCAACAATGAGGTTCTGACTTCTGATATATGAAATGACTTTAGAGGCCATTTTATTGAATTCTTCTCTATGGCTTTTATCTTATTTGCCTTTATTATTTCTCCTGTTTTAGTAACTTTATTGCTGAGATTTGTTATCAAAAATATCTTACAGAGCTTGCATTAAAGCTGCATTTCTGTCCCAAGTTAGAAATGTAGCAGAGCAGATATAATGGAAGAGCACCATTGACTTGTTTATTGACGGCATATCTATTAGCTTCCTACTCAATCCTTTGAAAAATAAAATAAGAAAAAATCCAACTTAAGCAAACAAGATATGATGAATCGATTCCTCTGTAGGATCAGCGCTGAACTCCAATTTGAGTGAAGGGGAACCTACTGATAACAACATTCACAACACTCAACCAAGTAATGTCCAACAGAATGGCCAAGAATCAATGCCTCAGATACCCAGCAGATTTGACCAGTTGCTGCGGACCATATTTTCTGGAGACCATATCCATGTCAGTGACATCAACTTTCAGGGCACAGGAAGCTACCCCATTACTGAGCAGAGGGAGTCAACCCGAGATGCTTACATGAATGCAGGATCAGGAGTGGATATTGATCCTGGTGTTTTCTTCTCTGGTTTAGTTCGGCAAATCATGCCCTTTATATCTCAAGCCACAGCCATTGAGATGGAAAACGCTCCATCAACAAGTGCTGGTGGGTCTGCACCAGAATCTTCAACATCACAGGTAAATAAGATCCTTGTATATGCTAAAGCTATTCCAAAAGGGAAAGATGAACTTGAGTATCATTGCCAGAGCTTTATTATGCTGCATCATTGTATATGACTTCTTCATCCTCTTTGAGAAAAGGAGGATGGCCAATAAAGCTATTCCAAAAGGGAAAGATGAACTTGACCATCATTGTCAGAGCTTGCTTTATTATGCTGCACCATTGTATTTGACTTCTTGATCCTCTGTGAGAAAAGCAGGATGGTCAATAACCCATTGACTTGCAAAGGTTTTCCCAGCAGCAGATTTTTAAAAATGAAAATTCTTTCATTTTTTCAAATTAAAATAATAATCCCTGTGCAGGCTGAGAGGGAAACTTCACCTTGTGCTCGGAACTCACATCATCGTGATCCTCCTAGTCCACCTGATTCCAAACGGCAGAAGGTATTCAGTCATGGTCTTAAAATATATATTTTTCTTGTCATTTCATTCTCTATTTCTTAATCAGTCACGATCCAGAGAAACCACATTTGTTATTTGTAGAAATAAATGAAAGCCATTGTTGTGAAACAAGCTAGTATCATCTGTGATTTAATGATTTGAAGTTGATTCAGCTATTTCTGCATGTGTACCCCATGCTGTAGTGTTCTGTCTTGTTGGTGGCCTGACCATGGATGGATTTTGCATCAAATATCCCATAGTTTCAGGTATTCCATTTGCCCATAGTTTCAGGTATTCCATTTGTTGCAATCCTTAGCCTGTGGGTGAGGGGCTATTTGGGGTGTAACAGCAGGGCATGAAATCCAAAGATTTCGGACATTCCTTATTTTCTAGGGATCTTCTACTTATATAGGTTTTCCAAATCCATAACCCTTAATAATGGATAGCTCTGTGTCAAAATTTAACCCTAAAGATGGTGGTTAAAAAGGGCTTAGATCTACTGACAATGTAGGTTCTTTGACTCCAAAAAGAAAGTTGGGTGAAGATCTCATGCACAACTTACGGAGGTAACCATTCAAGATATGGGGAATTGGGGTATTAGTTTGAATGCAAAGAAACTTACGAGAAGATTAGTTTGAATGCAAAGAACTTAGGAGAAGATAAGTTTGAATGTAAAGAAACTTAGGAGAATGTTTCATGAACTAATTACAGATGCAAATTGTTAGTATCATGCCTATAACTGGTGTCTACAAGGCATTCAACCTACCAAACATTTTTGTAGTATGATAAGAATGGCATGAGGAAAGAATGATGCCTAGTCAACCATCAAGTGGGCTGCCATGATAGTTTAAGTTTTTGGTTGTTATAGATTTTCCTTTTCCTGGACACTAGATGATCCGATTGACATAATTTTGGGGCCAGTTTATCTTCTCCAATGGACAGCCTTGTTCAATCATTGGATGTTGTACATGCAATACAGTCATGCCCCTCATATCCCTTTTTGCACCTTTTTAGTTATGAATTAGCTGCATGGGGGACCTTACCAGATAATTCTTTACATCTGTGGAATTAATTTTTAATCTCAATAATGGATTTTTGAGTTTGTGAATTCATTGGGAGCCAATATAACTGTTGATGGGAGGGAGACTTCAGACCAGCATTTACTTTATTTTTAATTAAGGATATATCATTAGTCCCAGCAAAAAGATATTAATAAAACACCATGATAAATTAAGATAAGGCTAAATGTAAATGTAAGCCAAAAACATTACTTTAAATGCCAACAATTAATGACCAATGAAGATACATTAAAGGCCCATATATATATATATATATATAACACTAACAAATTTAGTATAGTTTTAAGGTATGAAAATTAAGTATATATCAATCTAAACATGCATAAACAATATACATTAAATGCATCTGAGCTTTTTAATGATTTAAGTATGTTATCACAATTATTTAAAAAAAAAAATATTGGAAGACATGATTGACAGGGTTTCAGGTGATAATTTGTGAAAAAACGATAATAGCTCTGATATTACAATAAATTAGAGATAATATTGATAATATCCTTGATAGTCTGATATTATTGATAATATTGGAAATATTATTGATAAAATCTGGAATAAATAAAAATATCGGTTTCCTATTTGGATAATGTATCTGTCACCTCCCAGAAAGATACTATCAGAGATAATATCAATAAAGCAAATACTGCTTCAGACCACATGGCTACAATAGCACCAAGAATATGAGAGAAACAACGTTAGAAAAGTATAAGCCTTATTGGCTACAGATTTTTAACAGAACTCAAGGACTTGTAGGAAAACAAGCGATCACGCATGGCCACATAGGGGGTAATGATTGCAAATAAAATGAATCAAGACAAAATAGATAAATTTTTTTTTATGAAAAGATGGGGAATAATGATTGTACATATAGGTAATAATAAGGAAAAGTAGGTTTGTTAGATAGTTAAAATGACAAATCACACTAAAATGGGTGGAAAAAAAGGTGGACAACTTTTATACCCCCTTTCCCCATCCCCAAACGGAGCTAGTGCTAAATTATAGGTGATAGTCAATAATACTGCATCTAATATCAGTATTACTGGGTATTGATTTAAGAAAAAAACTGAAATTGATGGAAAATCATAAAAGCAAATCTTAGAAAAATACAAAACTGCATTTCCGGAAGTTTTTTACACTACTTGTTTTTTGGGTAAACCAGCTATTATTGAGGTTTCCTTACCAATCAATATCAGTATTACTGGGTATTGATTTATGTAAAAAATTGAAATTGATGGAAAATCATAAAAGCAAATCTTAGGAAAATACAAAACTGCATTTCCGGAAATGTTTTACGCTACTTGTTTTTTGGGTAAACCAGCTATCATTGAGGTTTCCTTACCAATCAATATCAGTATTACTGGGTATTGATTTATGTAAAAAACTGAAATTGATGGGAAATCATACAAGCAAATCTTAGAAAAATAGCATTTCCGGAAATGTTTTACGCTACTTGTTTTTTGGGTAAACTAGCTATTATTGAGGTTTCCTTACCAATCAAAACTCAAAAGTTGTCATAATTTTTACCTTCGTATCAATATCCATTTCTCTACATTTTATTTGCAACATGATTTTGCAGATGCATAAACATGTTGATTTTAGTACTATAGCATTAGGTCCCATTTGAAAAGTTTGTTTTTTTTCCCATGTTCATGCGGTTCTATACCATGTTCCGGTTACGTCCTGATTCTTGTTTCCCATCAAGACAATCAATACCTCCGATAGACTGCACAGGTTCTCTTCCCTTAATTGACCCAATTCCCCTTAATGGAAATGTTGTTGTAGACTATATATTTCATTCTTCTTTTCTCCTGGTATCATTGCACATAAGAATAAATGCCATCCATGTACATAAACAGACAGAATAAGACTAGAAGCAAGCTAGTGAATTGTACGAAGCACTCTAGTGAATTGTACTAAGTATTCACCCTAAATTTATAGTAATCCATGAACCATCATGGCATTGTGAAGTTTATTATGTATATACTCATGGTCAATCCTTCCATGGAATATATTACTTCTCCCAAGCAGCTGACCCTGGGCCAGGGGATTGTTCATATGCACCAATTCGCTAGCATCTCCATGCAAGAGAGCATTATTAACATAAAGCCAGATAGTATGCCATCCCTCATAGAATTATGAAAGCTACTGCAGGATTTTTTTGTGGATATTTGAATGTCAAATGCTTGTGTGGCTCCTAGGGCCTATTTGCACTGAAGAGAGGTTTTCAAACACTAGGAAATTCGGTTCCTTCAATATGACATTTACTCTGTTTGTATAAGAGAGAGAGAGAGAGAGAGAGAGAGAGAGAGAGGGGCTAGGAAAATAGGGTTTTGCTACATGTTCGATGTGGCATTTTGAAAGGAAAATGGGTCTGTAAAAAAGATTTGAACTGGAAACCAGAAAGGTAAAATGGAGGAAAGCATTTTTCATGACCGCATTTGTCCCTAAGAGTGATGTTACTTTTCTTTGTGCTCATATTAGTGATGAAGTCTTGTTTTCCATTTGTCACTTGCCTCCTACCCAGACAAAACCTTTTTTTTTTCTTGAAATATCATATTTCAGATTTGTAGATTTCATTTCTTCTTCCTGCTAGATAGAAGAAATGCTTTTATCTTAATGATAAATCCCCCCCTCACCTCATGCTTCCTATACATGCCATTTTCTAGAAACATGATCAGATTTTTGACTGATTCTATAGCATCCTCTACAACTGAAGTCATCGTTCGCTTTCTTTGCAACTTGTCATATTTACCTTCATGTTCCTTGCATTTACCTGCTGTCAAATAGTTTAATTTCCTTTGATTGGAGGGAGGAAGGGAGGCAGAGGTTTTTTGCATAGTAAGTTGTAAACTCATAATTAAGTTTCGGCATCTATGGTTGGAAGGCGAATAGGAAAATGTGCATGCAAGGGAATGAGGGAGAGGCTTTGGTGTGGAGACCTGATGAGGTCATATGTTGTTGTTAAGGTTTGGCATCCTTGATTGGAAGGTGATCAGGGAAGGAAGGCAGGAAGTTTTTTTTGGCATAATAAGTTATAATTAAGGTTTGGCATACTCAGTTGGAAAGTAGGTAAATGCTATTAATGCATAGAATCCACACTTTTCTTTTCCTCTCTCTCTCTCTCTCTCTCTCTCTCTCTCTCTCTCTCTCTCTGTGCTGCTAAAATGGAAAAATAACTTAATCATGCGTCTATCTGGATAGTGTCAATTGGTGATGCTTGTATAGAGGCAGTTTGCATGCTTTCGAAAACTCAGAAAAGATAGCTCAGTATTACAATGGCTAGATGAACACACACACAAAACACAATCACCTATATTTTTGCCCAAGAGTCATGCATGTCACCCATATGGCCTATTCATGCCACAGTCCAAGTCTTTATGAGTGATAGTAAGTAAGAGGGATTGCTTATGCATTTCAAGGCACAGAAGGACAATCAGAAAGATTACAGGTTCTTTATCACAGGAAAGAATGAAAAATGATAAGGGGTTAGTGAAGAAAACATGGCAAGAGCACAAGCCGCACGGCCATCAGTATGAGTGGTTATAGATATGACACACTGGAGGGAATTACAAATGTGAAATGTTCTCCTAGGACCCTACACATAAGACGTTCAACCAGGACAGTCTTAAAATTAGTTGCATGATATACATTGTATTCTTGAGTTCAAGAATCCTATTACTTCAAAATTGCTAGTTGATTGTTTTGTTCATTCGCTTTAATCCCCATTCAAACTCATGAATAACCTGAATTCACCTTTTTGTGTGCAGAGGGAGTGATCTCTGTCAAAGATGTCCCCATCTAATCAGTCTCCTGGCATAGCTGGTCGATGCCTTCTGTGAGCCTTTGAAGTCATGGTATGCCTACAGGGATACATAATTTTCATCTTCATCATTTCTTTTTTTTTATTATTGTTTTTCCTTTTTGTTTTCCCTTGATGTGTCTGTTGTTGAGATGATTATGATGATGTATGGATGGACCTTCCTAGGATATTTTGATTTTGATTTAAAACAGCCAATATTTACCATTATAGTTTGTACCTTTGAGCTTTGTTGTAAATTGGTTACGGGGGTGGTTGTACCATGCATGGCTATCATTCTGCAGACTCCAACAAAGAAGTAGTTTATAGCAACCCTTTCAGATCATTTTCATACTTTTTGGCAGAATCATGCCTGCTTCTAAATGCAATTTGAGTTGAGATGCCATTCTGGTTGCCTTAGCAGGCTGTTCAATCTGATAATTCTTAGCTTTTTGTCACCAAATTTGATCTTATTGCACCCTTGGTTTGGTGGGGGGGGGGGAAGGAATCGGGGAATCCTCCGCAAAATCAGTCGATAGGTCACCTCATCAGTCACTGGTTGACAGATCATGTTTCTTGGCTATTGATTGAATGGTTTTGCATCATTGGAATCAAAGTGATTCTTCTGATGAGCAGGCAATCAAACCAATTGTGAATTGGTATTCTTAGTGTCTATGGTATCCCAACTGATTTGGCAATTGCAACCAGGATTTCTGTGGCAGTCACTAGTAATCAACAAAAGGTTGGAATTTCATGGATGCTCTTCCATGCACCAAAGTCTACCGCCTAAGTTCAATTAGGCATCTTCTTTTTCCAGCGCAGGAACATTCAAGTGCATGTATGTGCATTATTTGTAGTCACTTAATGTGTCTCTTTTATGCATAATGAGATGATTGGATGCTGATAACCTAGACCACACCAACAGAGTTACAACTTGCAATGTTGGCACTAATGCTGGTGTTACATGTGAGTCTTTATTACTCTGTTGATAAAAATTCATGTCAGCCTAAATGTAGTGTGAAACATGCATCTATTTCAGCTTGAGCTGCTATAAGATGTACTTTTTGTTTAATTGAATATGCATGCAATGCTTTGATGAATGAAATAGATAAATAGCATGCATGCTCCTCTAAGTGCAGCACTATGTGGTTCATAGTTTGGCATATGCATAGTACATGCTGCTGAAATATCATCTTTGGCTGTTTCTTTTGAAAATTAGCAGGATGTACTCAAAAAGTGATTGAAGGGGGAAAAGAAAATGAAAGTTGAGTGTTAGAACAGCCAGGAATGAAAATTTTCATGGAACTAGATCCAGAATGATGTCAGCAATTTGGGTACAAAATATAGATAATGATGAAAAAATTGAGTTGTTGGGGTAAATATATGTCACATCAACAGCAGAAAGTAAATTTTCATGGAAAATTTGAATTCTCACCAACCAAACTCAGGGACAAAAAAAAAAATTTGAAGCAGGCCCGCAGCTTTTGGGGGAATAAATTTCTCATCTCATGAAAATTACCTATAAAAATTATTCGATGGCATATTAAACAAAATACTGTTGCACATGTTTCACCTCTGCTCCGTATGTGTTTTTGATCCGAGGTTTTTTCTATGTTGATGCCAGCTCAAGCTTTTCACTTCTGCAATTGGTATAATTGGGAGCCAAAGAATTAGATTGTCATGACAATATGGCTTAAATGGCTGTGACAAAAGTTTAAGTGTTGTTGATTTAGGATACAGACGATTGAAGATGATGCAGGGGTAGCAATTCAATTCTGATTCTGGGTGTCCTGCATCTGCTAGGAAGAGAGGCTGAGAGGGGGTGAGAAAGAAGCGTGAAAGAAAGGGGTGGGTGAGAGATAGGGGAGAACAGAAAGAGAAGCTGTGTGCAACAGAAAAAGGAGGGGAGAAAGTGAAGAAAAAGATGGAAATTTATTTTTATGATTCTGTAGGTCCAGCCAAGATGGAAATTTTGTTGATTTAGGGCCCGTTTGGCCCTGCATTCCACGGCGCTGAAAACACGTTTTCCCCTTCAAACCATCTGTGTTTGGCTGGAATGTACTGCAGTTCTTTGAAACCGAAAAAGCCGGTTTTTAGCATTTATCTGGGAACTCCGATTCGGAGCTTTTCTCTCACCTCTGAAAATGGGCTTTTTATTAAACACGCTTCATAAATAACTTAAATTTTACTGCCAGGCCAAACAGACCCTTAGGTTGCTAGACTAGAAACAACTACGACTCAATCAAAACAAGCAGGGCATATGATTAATCATGAATTGGCATGGTTTTAGTTATCACAGTATGTAAGGCTCCTTTGAATTAGAGACAGAGAGTCAGCAACTGTGCTATCCAAACCTGTTGTTTTTTCTTGCCACCAATCTTTTCGTATGCAATCTGCTCTCACAGTTGGCTCCCTTTTCAGTCACTTGTCATCATGTAACTTTGCTTTTTGCATGCATGCCCCTGCAATTTGTTATGTTTTGTATATGTACCACTGAGGTTTGTTCCATCTGGCCCAAATACCCGTAATGTTAGTCCTTGAAGAAATAACCGTTAAGTTAGTAAATGGAGTTAAATCTTGTGTGAATTGATGAAAATATCCTTGAAAATACATAATTTCTTAAAAAAATATAAACTAATAGAAATTTTAAATAAATAGCTAAAAATGAAATATATGTTCAAAATAGTTATAAAATAGAATTTTTATTTTTTATGAAAATAAAAAAACTAATTATGATGTGCAATAGTGCTTAGTTGAGAAGAGGAGTCTTAGTTTTTATTTGAAGACCTTTTGGAAACTTATTGAAGTGTCTTTTGTAGGAGTTATATGATTGATAATCACAAAGGGGCAAAGCTATAAGGACTATTGTGGTCCAGAGCGAATAATACCTCAATAGTGTAGTCATGAGTCATTACAAATGGTATCAAAGTTGACCCCAATAGTTCAGGAATGAGTATGTCTAGCAAGGACGTTGGAATCCAAATGGACTGGATTGTGATATCTCATAATGCTCAAGGGAGAAAGGGAAGTCATAATTTATGTATGTGACCCTTGTAGAAACTTGTTGAGCTATCTTTTATGGAGGGTAGTATAAGTAACAACCATAAAAGGGCAAAGTCATGAGGATGTAATAGTTCGGAGTAAACAATACTTCAACAATGTGATCATGGGTTATTATACTAATATTTTTTGAATTTTAAGGTTATGTTATTAGGGGTATTGTCATCAATTCACGCCATATTTAACATCATTTATAGCCCTAATAGTCATTTCTTGACGAACTTAATGTTAGAGGTAGTCATGCAAGATGAAACAAACCTCAGGGGTACATGTGCAAAATGAAATAAACCTCAAGGGCATATATGCAAAAAGCAAAGTTATATAATGACAAATGTAATTTTATCAAAACTCAAGGGTACCTATGCAAATAACTCTTGAAACATGCTCTGCTAGGCATAGAAAGGCAACGTCCATTGTCCACTTTCCATGGGGAAAAAAAGTAATTTTGAAAAAAGAAACAAATAGGAAAGAATTGATGTGAAGTAATAGGACAAAATGACTGAAAATAAAGTAAATAAAAAAGAAAATAGATAGGCTTTTTAGTGAAAAATATGAGGATAAGAAAAAATTAACATTTTTAAGGTAGCTGAATATTGCATCAATTAAAAAGGCTGCAAAAAGGAAGAAAAAAGATATTCTTACCTTTTTTTTTTTTTCACTGGTATCAAACGCATCCTAAGTTATTGGACATGTTGGAGTGGTTTTACCATTGTATAGGTCATTTGCACGCGTTAAAAAGATCATGAACAATTGGAGAGACTACAATTATGCTATGGATGCTTCTCAAGTTTATAGCTATTGATTGATCATCCTAAACTCTTGCTAATGAAAAGCAGTTGAAATCCAACTATATACCGCCCGCCAAACACAAAAAATCATTCAAACATCTGATAACGAAGCATGGCAGATGATTCATACAAAGTAGACAAGTTACGCTAGCCTGAATGTCAAGATCTCGCTCACGAAATCGTAGGTGCAAAGGACAACGAATTTTCTTTCTTCCTGGTGCCAGAATGTGATCCACAAGGTTGTATCATTTCCATCTCTAAGGAGTAAACCATGCAACAGGCTTTTACTCTCTGCCCATGGTCACGTTTTGGGCAATGAAGCAGATTTGGTCCTAGCCTAACTTTAGTACCCCAAAAATCGTGAATAAAAAATTGAAAAAAAAGGGGTTTTCTCAGCTTAAGCTACCCAGTTCGTGGGTCTCATAATGCACAAACGTTGCTAACTAGCCAAGCTGATTACATGGTGGATCACAATACAAGTAGATGGCCTGAAAGAACCCACTAAATTATTGTCGACATTCTGTCAGCGAAATCAATTGTTGATTCCATAATGGGACAATAAAATGCTTAGACAATGAAGTCAATTGTCGAATCCATAATTGGACAATAAAATGCTTAACCAAAATGGGCATGCCATGACAACCATCCAAGAGTACTTTAAAAATCAGACAACAAAGGCAAGTGAGGCCTTGATAAATAGGCAAGGAAAGCATTATGATTCAAAAAGCTAGATTAAGGATGGCCAGTAAGGCATTCAACACTTGAAAGTCATAACGGGTCAAGTGTTAGGTGACGATGCTAGTGACAAGGTCAGGGTTTCAATACGATTCATTTTATAAGAGGCAAGTGTTAAGAGACCATCTGTACCAAAAGAGCAGGGAGATAAATTGGGGCTCCTATGTAATTTACTTCTCATGAGAGAGCATTAGCGTAACTGAGGGGATTTATTTTAACCACAGTTTGCATCCAACATCTGTGGAGAATTACCAGTCATGGCCATCCTTTCCTAATGCAACTTAGGGGGATGGCATCAAGGTCAATGCCGGCACAAAAATAAGGGGGAAAACATGCAAGTGCTGCCAATGCAATTGAGCATCTATTCGACAAAAATCTCTCTTTCCAGTACATTTTCTACAAGAACCTTTCAATTAACTTCGGTATTCTTGGCATTAGATGCACTCAATGCAATAGAGCATCTTTCCTAAGAGAGTACCTCTACCAAAACCATTCAAAAGATTCAAGATTCACACAATCCATAAACACAATCAAGAACAGTCTAAAGTCCAATGCTGCTAATCACCCCAGCTTAGGAAGGTTTTAAGTGGCAATTTAATTGGAGATTGTTGATCATGTCAAGCTCTATATATGGTTTTTGGAATCAATATTTACGCAAGTGAAAAAAACCTGATCAAGTGATGTCGTGTATGCATGAATGAGTATATGAAAGTGTCTCCACAATCCACCTGAATATTTGATCAAGAATAGGGTCATTTATGACTACATCAATTGATCTTGTGATACTGGAAAGGTACACAAGAAGCACATGCACTGGGGAAAATCCGAAATCAATCAAAAGGCCCAATCCAAGTTTACCAAATCAACTAAAGATTTGAAATCGATTGCAATCCCAAACTTGATTTAAAGCCCCAAAAATAGAAACAAATACTGTATCAATTGAAGCTGCAGTTTGGAAGTTCCTCATAACTAAATCCCTCAAATCTTCAAATCAATTGAAAGCCTCATCGAGAAGTTCCTCTGATGAACTAAATTCCCCCAATAAATTAAATGCAGCCAATTTTACTTAAGAAGCCACACATAGAATGAATCTTGTAATCACAAAAAGAAAATTCCCTCACCTGATCCAATATCTGATGGCATTAGATCCCAAATCTCTACAGCTACCTTAAGCATAAATGTCCAAACGAGATAGAACACTGGTTGAGATCCACAAACCAATAGTAAATATTTAACTCAAAAAATGAAAAGAAAAATCAATTCAAATTCTAGAAACCCAACAAAAATGAAAACCCTGCAGCAAAATCAATTTAAACACTAGAAACCCAAAAGGCAAGAAAACCCTTCCTATCTCATCACTCTTCCCCTCTCTACACTGCTCAAAATCATTGCCAAAAAGAAAATAGGCAATACAAGTTACCTTCTCTCCAGAGAATCAGCGGCAACATGGTCGTTTTCAAGGGGATCTGCTGGTCAACAGCGGATAGGTGTTATAGGTGGGAAGTGAGCCAGTGAATAGCAGAGATGCGCTGTGTGACAAAGAGATTTTGATTGATGGAGAGCATGGACATGGGAGGGGAGGGGAGGGGGGGAATTATGTTTGTGAGAGGGGGAGTGCATGTGAGCTTTATATGTGGCGTGAAAACCAAAGATGAGAATAATGCATGCATACAGCACAGAGGTGAAGGTGGTGAAAGGTCCATTTGCTAATTTAGAATGGACAAGTGGAAACGTTTGCACACAAAAAGATGCGTTCTAGAAAGTGCGAAACACTATTTGCATATCCTCTAAATTTGTTCATGGAAACAAATAAACATCTAAGCATATATTGATATGGTCAGTAGGATCAGCATCCTGAAATCTCTACCTAGACAGATCCTGCGTCCACTCTAGTAATTTCTTCAGCCAGTGCTCACAGATCAAAATCCATGCTGGAAGTTAATACTACCTTCTTTTTTTTTTGAGTTTAAAGTTATTTGGAAGATAATGGAACTTCCTACTATTAATTCAAAAAATTCATAATTCAATGTCCATAGGAGCATTTAAATTGCTTGGATCAGATAATCCATAACCTACAGTGTCTCTGGACACAAATATGTTGATTTACTTTCACTCAGAACCAAGAATGAGTACCTAGAAATCCTTGATGATCATACCTGTGGCCCATGAATGATTACACCTCCACCTTCCAAAACTGAAGATTAATCCGGGTGGGACAGCTGATAACCATCAACGCATCCGGTAGGATTTCTTATATAGAAATAAAAGAGGTTTCAGTCAATTGCAAACAGAAACACAGACTGGCATTGGACATTTTTCAGGGGCCATGACTGAAATAACCACATAAGCAATCTTTTTCAATAGTTACTTCCCCTTCATTTTTATGTTTTGCTTTATATTTACACCCCTGTTATGTAGGGTTTCACTTTCTTCTAATCCTTTGTTATTGAGGTGTGTTCCCTCCAAACAGCCTGAATGGTGATTTGGTATTATGGGCAAATGCTTGCAATTGAATAATCCAATTAGAACTACTGAAACCCAAACAATGGCTAAATGTCCAGCCCTAGCCTCTTCCCACCCCAAACAAAATATTCTACACTAAGGATGTGTTTGGCAATGGGGAAAAAAGAAGAGCAAAATTTTTTCACCCTTTCCCTCCTCTTTTTACACACCTTTTAATGTGGTTTGACATCTCGACTGCCTAACAACCTTCATTTTCTCCATTATTACTTATATTTTTAATTACTATTCCACATCTTTTCATACAAAAAGACTACTTATTTTGTCTTTATTCATTTTATTTTTAATCATTACCCCCAATGATATCACATCACTCCCTCACTTTTCCATATTTCTTTTTTCCCCATATCTTTTCTTCATCCCCAAACGCACCCCTAAAAAACCAAAAGTTATACTGAAATAGAGAGCCAATGTTTTGTTTACATCTAATTTGTTCCCCATATCCAACTTAAAGACTACATAATCAGATAAGTGATCTTTATATAGAAGGCCACACGTTTCATATGAAAGAATGCATGACTCAGAAGCCATTCATCACAGCAGCCTTATGAGTATTTATTATTTATTTTTTTTAGCACATATAAGAATTCAACTTCCTTCATGTTATTCATTATGACGTTGCCTCCAAGATTTTATCTATATTGAATTTCAATGAAAAGGGCAAAACCCATATGATTACCCGTTATCATAAACATGTAAGCATGCAAGAAATAACCCAGTTCATCATAATCATTTCAAATATTATTCAAAAGTATAAAGTACATATAACAGGATAAAAGTTCTTTAGTTTGTTCTAGTAGACAGACTTGATATTGATTCACAACTTCGCAACAGAACTAGCCATTTGGATCAGCCAAGTGAGGCTCAAAGGAGCAAAGGCAAATAATGAATCATTTATAGCAGCTAATTTGGCATCCAATAGAATAGTACATAAATAGCATCTTGTGTTCTTTAACAACATGCAATAGCTGTAGAAAGCCAACAGTAGATTGACAAGAATCATAGATTTGTCTTTGTTTCTTTCTTTATAATTTTGAAGGATACAGAACTCATAACAGCTGAAAGAATTCTCGTATTGCAAGTAAACATGTATTAATAACATAATTAATACAATTTGGAATAATGAGCAGAGCATTCAGTCAAATAATCATAAAGCTCTGTTCTCTTAAGCTGTCAGGACCAAAAATTAGAAAAAGCCTGTGAATCAATTGAACTAACATATACAAAAAGAAGAATATGTAACTGAAATTACTGCTCTGCAATGATAAATCAGCTTGTCGGAAGGCTCAAGGAGTTTGTTACATTATCAGTAACTGCTAACTTTTACATCCAAAACAAATGGAACTTGTGGCACCTGTGTTCCTTTGTTCCACACTATTACTTCAGCAAGCCTGCTGGATCATAAAATGATATTTCATTAATGCTTGGTCAAGAATTGTCGTTGGCAAGCACATAGCCAAACTATATGCAATGACAACCAGTAACTTTTGTGCATCCCACGGTACGTGCGAGGCCTAACCTCCCAATCATCCACTGACAATTGACAGTTATAAACAGTGACATTGAGTCACAAACCAGACAGCATCATCCAATGTGATCAATATTACACTGATATCTCCTGTCAACCATCAACCATTGCCTGAACAAATTCCGGCAATAAAAGCCAAGCCCTTTACCAAGCATTTGATGTTCTCTTGAAATTTCAAACAAATGGAGTAATCAGTCCAATCTATGTTTCGATCTGACATCATACATAATCACCATCAGATTCTACACTTGCCACCTTTGTTCCCAACTCCCTCCGTGGCTTAGCTGATAGCCCTTTTGCAAACATCTCCTCATCATACTTTCTTGCCATCTCAACCATCCCTTTATGCAGTAGTGCATCAATTAAAGCATTATAAGCAAATGCATCTGGACTACAACCATGTTCCTTCATCTTATCCCAAACAAGAAAAACAAGCCGAAGAAATCCCCAGTGCCCAAATTTCCTGATCAGCATCACATATGTTTCCATCTTTGGGTGACATCCAACCTCAACCATCCTCTCAAACAGCTTCATGATCTCCTTCGGCCGTTCAAGACTTCTAAAGAAACAATGGTATGTGAGAACATCCGGGTTTACACCTTTACTATGCATTTGATTAAGATATACATATGCCTCCCTTATCCTTCCCTCCCTGCACAAAAGCTTTATCACTGTATTGTAAGTCACCACACTGGGTTGACAACCAAATTCCAACATCTCCCGGAAGACTCCAATTGCCTCGTCAGCACCATTCGATAGTCCAACCACATGAACAACTGTATTATATGCCACAACATCCAATTCAATCCCTTTCTTCTTCATCTCCTTGTATAATCTAACAGCCCTCCATGGCTTCCCTGCCTTGCACTCTATATCCATGTATATGGAGTACGAATGAAGATCGCGGGCAACACCTGTTTTCTCCATTTGTTCCCAAAACTCCCTGCACTTACTCCACCATTCCATCTTGAACCACCCACGAAGAATCATATTACACATCTTCGTCCTATCGGCCGAATGCTCCAAACCCATTTTCCTACACAACTCATCTGCTTCAATCACATGTTTGTACTCACAAAGTGCATCAATGAGATTGAAAAACAACGTCCTATCTTTCAAACCATAATCAGCTGCTCTATCATAAGTTTCTACAGCTTCTTTGACCAGATGGGCGGAAGCATACCGTTTGAACATGATCCGGAACGTCGTGTGATCGGGCATAACGCGGCCATCTTCCCGCATTCGCTGAATCAGGCCCCACGCGAGGTCGAATTCGAAGAACTTGCCGAGGATGTTGATCATGCGGTTGCAGGTGTCGAGTGTGTGCTGGAACTGTTGCTCTGTCTCGACCCAGTTGAAGAAGTCGAAAGCACGCTTCCAGTCATTGGCGTAGCTGGAGATGGTGTCGGTGACGATGGCGGGATCCAAGACGGCGGAATTGGGCAATGGAGCGGAGGATTGGGGTTGAATGGTATTGGTGGGAGGTTGAGATTTTTGGCGGGAAAATGGAGGACGGTAGTTATGGTAGCTGAGAAGGGTTTGGAGGGAGGAGAGGAAAGAGGGAGGGGAATGCAAGCGGTTGAAGATCGTAGGCGGGAAGAGGGACATTTGCAAGCGGTAGTAGAGGGGGGTCTGGGGCGAGCTATGAAGAAGAGAGGCTAAAGGGGTCCAACGGGCCGGAGCGGGCCGGCCTGGATTGGGTATGAACGAAACCGGGTCACATGCATCCATTGTACCCAACCTTAAAAAACAATGCTAGTCACTGTACATGCAAGCAAATCCTTTAAATTTAAGTGGTCCTCTTTCCGCAAGCCCAAGCCCATTTTACAGTTCTTCATACATGCAAAGACCCTAAAACCGCCAAATCTTGTTGTGTGGGTGCAAAGGAAGCGAAATTTTATATCTCAAAAATTCCATTCTTGCATTTGTCGAATTTCACCTTTCTTATTTATAATTTTAATTATAAATTTTTTTATCTATTTTAAATTTATTTACTCGTTGATTTCATCTTATATTTCATTATTTATTTTTCTTTTTTTTTCTAACCTAACGGCCCAAGCGCTGACCTCCCATCAGCCAGCTCACGGGCTGGGCTATGAAAGCCCTTGCCATGGGCCCAACGGGTCTAAGTCGGTGGATGGTTGCGACTGTAAAATCACCTGCACTCCTCGATGAAGAAGAAATCTGCGCGCTCGTCTCTCTTCCGGTTCCGGTCATCGTCTATTGCCAGTCTCGCCCCCGTACGCCATGTCCGCCACTTCCACCAGCAGCGGTGCTCCAGCTGCCGAAGACGCTTTCCGGCCAACTCTCGCCATGAATTCCAGGGCGGAGCTCGTCCAGGCATCGCCCCTCACACAGACCGTCCATTTCTCCTCTGGAAATCCGAGAATCGAAGAAACTAGGGGAATTATGCTCCTCTATTCCCAGGATTCTGCCTCCGATCTCCCTGTACTCTCTCTCTCTCTCTCTCTCTCTCTCTCTCTCTCTCTCTCTCTCTCTCTCTCTCTCTCTCTCTCTCTCTCTCTCTCTGAAACGCAATTGATACTCAAAATCCTACCTCGGTTAAGAAAGGTTTATAGGCTTTTAGACTATGTGAGAGTTGAGCAGATTGTCAGGATGCTTGAATATCTAAAGGCCAGAGAGCTTCAAAATCACGTGTGAAATTCATTTTCTGTCGGGATGCATCAATTTACTTGAAATTAAGTTTTTGAGCCTAAGGAAATTACAATCCGAGGCGGAGAAGTTTTATTTACAAGAATATTCAAATTCCATTAGCACAAACTGCAAATTTAACGTATTTCAAACTCAGGAATCCGTGGGATATTTAAATTAGTTCTTTTCTTGGATCTACCACCAGATGAGCCTAAGTTTGGTACAAGAATATTCAAATTCCATTAGCACATGCATGGCTTTTGATAAATATCACTTCCATGAATGAAGGGTTGTTTTTGTTTGAGGGAATTTGAAGAAAGACTATGAAAACAAGTTATTTCCGATACCAGTGTGGATTTCACTGCAGTTGTCCTGCTATAGACACTGCTTTCTGCATGTAAGATGCTATTCATTCTATTTCAATCCTGTACTTTGACCAGAGGGAGGACGGGAGGTAACAGCAACTAGTTTCCTTCTCTCTTAACGTTTCTCGAAGGTGATTCATATCGCATTGTTGCCCTGCTTCCTTAACAAAAATAGGGGGAAAAAAGAAGAAGCCATTGTTCTCTTCTCAGAAAATTGTATATTCCTCCTACAAACAAAGGGAAACAATTAAGATCTTTTTTCTCCTTTGCTTCATCTTTAGGTTGGGAGGAAACCACTTGTCTGTGTGCTTGCTGTTCCAAATCATATGACAGATGCGGATTTCTGCCAGTTCTGTGGTTCATTCATTCAGCATATTTCAGAGATGCGAATTGTCAGGTTTGTGTTGGGGAATCCATTTTAATTTACTCATGTTGATGCTTATACTCCACTACATGTTGAATTATACACAACTGAAGGCTGCCACCATAAGCGAGCATTTTGACATTATCTTATTACCTAGCTATCCCCTCCACTCAACTGCAGACCCGATGCACCTGTGAAGACAGTGAAAAACATTTTTTTCTGATGGACTATGAAATTGAAATTGTTGAAAATTTGCAGATGTTACCAGTTGCTGCTGATTAATTGGTGCGATTATGGATGCTAAGATTGAATAGTTACTTTCTTGTCTTCTGCATTTATAAACCATCCACTTATAGAACAATGATTCAATGAATGAAGTAAATCTTAATATTGTATTTTCAGTTATTACTGATGTATGTGAGGGACTAGTGCCATGGACCCATAAAAAAAGGTACTTGATTGATGATGCAGTGTTGATTATTCTAGCCTCAGAACACTTGACCCTTTTAGTTTCAAAACCGGTTGGCCTTAATGCCTCTAGCCTCAAAATGCTTAAACTTTTGGCATCTAAACTGGCTAGGTACCTCATTTTTGGACCTGGTTAGATTTAAGCTAGTGAAGTGCAGTCCAAATGCGACATCTTCATTAATGTAACTTGTTTTATTAATAATATTAAATGCATCAAGTCTATGAATCTATACATTGAATAAATTTGTAAGGCCACCTGCAAGTAATAGAGGGCTGTCTGGAGACCAAACATCATGCCCATATGCTCGGTCAAACAAATACATTAATCAGTTGGTCCTAAAGCATTATGAGAATTGCTTTCTGCAGCCTGGATCAAGTCTGAATCCTGTTGAATTTCCAGGTCCAAATTCTGAGAAAACAGAACTGCAACTTGAAGGAACTTGCTAGCCAGCAAGACCTGACCCAACGAGCTCAGGTACAAAATACAAATCTCTAATTTGATTCTTGGCATATTCCACTAGCTTAAGGGTGGAAGCCCACAAGCTTGAAGGTGGCAGGTCCGAATCACCTTAAAATGTGTTCCAATGTACAACAACAACAAAAAAATGGAGCAATGATAGATATGAAAAATACTCTCTTAAGGTGGCTGGCAAATTTTGTTTCATCAAGTTTGAGTTGATTGGATTTTGGTTCTTGCTTTGACATTAATCTTTATTTGGGGATTTAGGAATGATGGATTGGAGGATCGCTATAGTGTTTTGATGAGGTTTGATTGCCAGCACTCTGCAGATAACTTCTTTAAGCATTTCAATGGGAGACATTTCTCATCTTTAGAGGTTTGTGATCTGTGGCAAATACCTTACAGTTTATAGGAATGATGAGGCTTGACCTATTTAAGTTTCCATTCACTGGAAAAATTGTAACATTTTCTTATACATCTAATTTGAGGCGCTGTGTTTGATGCAGGTAGAAGTTTGCCATGTTCTTTTTACAGTTGATGTACAATACACAGGATCAATAGAACATGCACAAACTTCCATTGTCAGCTCTATGGAGCAGCCTCATTGTCCAGTCTGCCTTGGTAAGTCCTTTAGAAATTAAGTAGAATGACTTGGTCATCCAATTGTTCATTGGATAAGAAGAATATGTTTGTCCAGTTCAGTAGCGAGACCATGTGAAAGTAGTATAAGTTTGTCCAGTTCATAAGTAGTGAGACCATGTGAAAGTAGTTACATGTTATTTTACACTGAGCAATGGACCTGATTTCTTCAAACTGAATAGTCACACGATGAACAGGAATATGCCTTCACTACATGAATCACAAAGTGTTCTTTCCTCTGATGAATGAAAAGTATCACGTTAGATCAAAATATTTCCAAGCTGCCCCAGCTGAGGGTTTTCTGAGTCTTGATTAAATATCCGATCATCCAGATTGTGATTCTGGACTTTCTGATAACATAATGAAGGTATTTATCATAAGGATTGTTTAAATCTATCTGATATATCTGGACTCCAATTGACGTCCAATTGGATAGTATAGTTGTGATAAATGTTATGTGATTTTTCACATTCTCTTGAGTGATTCTTCTGAAGCTAATATAGGATAGGGACAAATTTTAATTCTATTTTAGTTTTTTGCTGTTTCTCTATGCTGGACTCTCCCCGGACATTCAAAGGTGAGCTTTCAAGGTGGAATGAAAGTACAATCACTTTTCAATCTTTTAGAGGAAGATTTGAGTGTGGGTTTTGGTGATCAATCACCATAATTGACTTGGGCAGCATTTGGTCACTTCTGCAATCTTTCTTTTTATATTCTTGGTCCAGGTATATCCCTTTATTGGGTTTGATTATTCAGTTACCTGGCTTCACCCCATCCAAATTCAACTCGAAGCAAGGGCCATTACCCAGTTGGTGCCCAACAGGTATAGTTTTGACATTCGTGTGTTGGGTTCAGACTCAAATCAAGAACCAACCCTGCATAGATAGCCTATGTCAAATCAACCATGGTCAGGATCTCTGGAATTTATATATCCGCACCTGACAGCCATACAGATAATATTTGGTTTCTTTTGCTTTGAACCTTTAAGGTAAAGTGTGAAAATGTTCAAATGACTTAACATTGACGGGGAACAAATCATTCTTATATTAACTGCTGCAAATTTCCGTGTCTGTCATTAATTTCAAAATAAATAAATACATAATGTAATAGTAACAGAATATCTATCAGAAGTTTCTTGCCAAGGATATAAATATTTGTTTGTTACGTGAAAGTTTGAATCCTTCCTGTAAGTATTTATGTTTTCTTTCATTATTGTTATTCTGATTCCAGAGAAACTGGACCAGGAAAGCAGTGGAATTCTTACAACAATTTGCAACCATTCTTTTCATTGTTCTTGTATTTCAAAATGGACGGATTCTTCTTGTCCAGTGAGCAACTCCTAACTTTAGACTTCTCTTTTTTTTTTTATTTGCTATTTTCTAGAACATAAATTTTCATATCAATCAATGGTTTGTGGATGTTTTTCTTTTCTGCTCTTTCTTTTTTATTTCTTGAAAATCAAAATGTAACCTGAACATGCCAATTACAATTTACCACCACCAAGGTTGGGTGGAAAATTCTAATTTCTCACCGTGCATGAAAACCTGGTTATTCACATGGTGCCGAACTGCCAATAACAGATTTTGCTAAGTGCTCTGACTTAGTTTCCATGTCCTATTCCAGGTCTGCCGATATTGCCAGCAACAGCCTGAAAAGTCAACATGTTCTATATGTGAAACAACTGAGAATCTCTGGATATGTGTTATCTGTGGTTTTGTTGGTTGTGGAAGGTATGCTGAAATTTTTACACTTCATAGTTCATGATAGAGTGAAAGCAATTATAACAGGAGGTATAATATTCAAAGTTTACAACTTTTAGTCAATGAACTTTTTGTGAAGATCTATACAGTGACATCTTGTTAAGTATCTTAAATTTTTTTTGTTAACAGGTATAAGGAAGGTCATGCTATCAAACATTGGAAAGAAACTCAGCACTGCTATTCTCTTGAACTGGAGACACAGCGAGTCTGGGATTATGTTGGAGACAACTATGTTCACAGGCTAATTCAGTCCAAGACTGATGGAAAGTTGGTTGAGTTGAACTTTCACCATGCTAATGACAGATGTGGAAGTTGTGAATGTAGTGCAGATTCTGGAATCAGTGAAGCAGTCTTCAGCAGTAAAGTTGAAGCTGTAAAATATCTTTTTAATGTTTTTTGTCAAAGTGTTAACTATATCTTGCCTATGGAATTTTCTTCCGCAATGTTTTCTTTTTTTTCCCCTTTGTTTTTTGGTTCTCCTGGTAGATGGTTACATTTCGTGAACTATTTTGGCAGATTGTCAATGAGTACAATGAACTTCTTACAACCCAGCTTGAAAGCCAAAGAAAGGTACATACGTTGACCATATTTGTATAAATGTCTAAATTAAGATGAAATACATTGCTGCCTTTTTCATTCTCTTTAAAAGGTAAACATTTCTCTACCATGAAATGTTTCAGCCGGATGTTTATTGGGGCTCACGAAACATGATACTTTGGTTATACAGCATGAATGCTTTGTCAGCCCACCAGCAGCATACCTTTGCATGCTGTTTTAGGTTCTGTATTTGACATGTATGGGACTAGCTGCGATCTTAATGGGTGATTACAGTGTAGATGACCTGCTCCAAAACGTAGACCAGTAAATTGATCAGGTCGGGTGAGTATATGAAGACAATTGATGGTTTGTAAAAGTTATCAGCAGCCAACATTCAGCATGTGAATGTGTGTTATCTGATAAGCAGGCTAACTTTATTTTGAGCCTAGCCACAGATCCTGGGGCTTACCTGATGAACCCCTCAGGCACCACCCCCTTACCCATGCCAGTTGGCACATTCTTGTGGGCATGGATGCAAACATAACAATTCACTCTTTGTAAAAATGTTTTTAAGTTCAGAATAAGTTGTACAAGTTCCATATGATTTTGAGCAAAAATGGTGTATGATTACAATAATTTCCGTCAATATCTAAGCTTAATAACATCTGATTTGATTCACAGTCATGAATCCTTTTCTGTGAGTAACTACATCAATTAGAATAAATAAACCATAGTTTATCAGTTTATCTAGTCCGCCCATTTTGTTCCTTTTGGTCTTCTACTAACCCTTTTGGAGCCTCCCTCATGTGAAGGCAATTATGACATGATTGTGAAATGACCTAAGCCTCACTTAAACCCTTGACTTAATGTACATGTACACTTATGTCTATCAGTAAGCTATCCAAGCATCTATACTTATGTCTATGTGTAAGCTATCCAGGTGGTGATGAGAGCTTTCCACTTGTATCAACTATCAACTCACTTCCATTCAGAATAGTTATTCATCTTATTTGCAGATCTTTAAACCTTCTTAATTTTTCTCTTCATATTACCATTTGGTGTTACTCCATTCTGCCAACTGCATTTTTTTCCCTTATTCCGTCTGTATCTTACCATCGTCCTTCTTGCTGTCACTTTTTCAGCTGTCTTTATCCTGTTAAAAGCATTGCATTAATAACTACCTTGGTTCCCTTGCAGTATTATGAAACACTGCTACTGGAAGTCAAGGAGGAAACTGAGAAGGAAATTTCTGAAGCTGTTCAGAAGGCTGTAAGTTCTAGACTCCAGAAGTTTCAAAGTAAGCTTGACAAATGTGCTTCAGAGAAGAAGTTTCTGGATGAGGTAAGTGCCTTCCTCTTCTTTTCCTGGTGGAGTAGGTCTTGAAATTTTGGTTGTATGGTTTTTACCAATTATGGTAGGTTATATGGTATGCTTCAGTAGTTATTTTTCTAGTTCAATCATTGTTATGGGTATATGCCATATATGATGGCCTAAATTCTGCTTGTAGATCAATGAGAATCTTATGAAGAATCAGGAGATATGGAGGGCAAAGATTCTGGAACTTGAAGAAAGGTATGTTGCCATCTTCAATAATAATCCTCTTCTTAAAATGCAACAAAATGATGTTGGTTGATGGGACTTTTTTACTGTATTGTGATGATGCAAAGAGCATTGGGTTTACTGGTTGCTTTTGTAGGCATGAGGCATGGGTGAGATAATAATGATGTGTGATGCTCAATTTAGCAGGCAATTCATCAAACATTTCATTTATTTTCCATATTAAGTTGTTTACTATACATATGGTCAGATGATGTGGGTTGCTGGAACTCCTACTTCCAATCATCATTTATCACAAATGGTTATTTGCTTAGTTCCAGAAGAAGCGTAACAGCCTGAAGACGAGAGTTAAAAGTTAGATATCAAACTAATCTTGACAGATGAAGGTTGCTGTGTCCCATACCATTGGTGCATTTTCAACATTGTGGGAATACTGAATGATGAACTGTTACTTCAGGGAAAATATAATTGTGAAATGAAGTCATCAAGGACATTTTTGTTAGCTCTATTTTTCTTTTGCATGGTTATGGCCGTGTTTCTTAATGGACATCCCATGTTTGTAGTCAAAATTCTATCCATTGATGGTAAACTTGTAGTGTGGAGAAATGGGAAGGCATTAGTTCAGAACATTCAGATGCCTAAAGAGGCTATGAAGAGGAATTGCGGAGTGCTAGTTTGAAGTGCAACTTGGAAAGGAAGCATTATACAAAAACTTATGGCATTCTTGACATGGCGGTTTACAAAAAATTATGGCATCTCACAACATTTTAGGTGATAGTAACCTTGATGATTGAAGGATCATGATTGTGAATTGAAAATTACTATGAGCATCATCTTTGGGATCTTATTCCTATGCACTTTATTTGATAGAGATCCTTTTCTATTTTTCATCAACATGAGAAGTAACATTAAATGAGGAGAAGAATTAGATTTTCACACTGCCAATACAACCCTTGCATGAACTACCAAAGACAATGATTGCAGCCTCTGACTATACAATTCATCCAGTGTCCTAGTCCAGAGCCTTGAACTGCTAATGCAGCCATCTCTGAGTAGGCATATGGATATGTTGCCTTTTGAGAGAGAACCATGACCAGCCTAGCTGGATGACTTTCTGCTGATCCTCGGCATTCCCGTAAAATCTTGCATTATATTGCATGCTGAAATGCACAATGTGAAGTTCCATGAATTGGTCGCATACAAATTAGTTATTTTCCCAGATTGTCACTGCCTTCAATTCATTCTCCTCACTGAATTTATGACATGTCTAATTTTATTTTATTTTGTTTTGTTTTGTTTCATTATTCACCTTACTCTTTTTATATTGTTTTCCAATGCAAGGTTCTAGTTATATACATTGTACTTCACATTCTGATTACAAGTGATTGTTGATTTCTCTTAATCCGAGGATGTTAATTTTTCATGTTTCACTGCATTCAGTGGTATATGCTCTTAAGGCCACTGGATAATCAAATGATCCAAGGATGTTTGGTACCATCCTTGGTTTTGTCAGGATTTCAATCCTGACCAGCATCTGAATGCAAGGAACATTCTGCTTCACAAAATGTGGATGGGTGAGTTACATACTGGATAGTTTTAGGGCATTGGAGCTGGTGTCATTCTGGCTGCATGTTGTACACAAATGTTGTTTTAAAACCATATGTCTGCACCGACCATGTCCAGCCATGTGCAAGAGATAAGAAGGGGGTTAAAGAAAAATGGTCCATTGAAAGTAGTGTAATTCTGGTGTTGCAACAAACATCACTGACCAGGGATACCAAAATATCTATTTATATCATTGACACCAGAAAATTTTATTGCCTGTTCCAAAAACATGGAGTTAACATGGGAACAATAGAATTAGTAAGGACTAGGGAGTATTGCTGACCTACGGATAGCGATATTGTCATCGGTATTATCAATAATATCGGGTATAACTGGAACACTGTTTGAAAAGGAAATTGCCCATTGTCCTACATGTGGGCACGAAGGAACCTGCCCATCTTCCTCCTAGTCATCAGGATGGATGTGCCTGGTTTTCGCAACTATGTTAGCCACATATGGAGTGTGTGTGTGTGTGCGCGCGCGCGCTAAGGAAATATTTTTATATATAAATCACCTTTTTTTCTTGTCAGGGAACAAATAGCAGTTAAGTTGAGAGATGAGAAGATACATGACTTAGAAGAACAGGTAAATACCATTCATTTTATGTACGGATGTGATTGGAGTGCCATTTATATTGGCTTAGCTTGTGGTAGATTACCCTTTCTTTGCTAGGGAGCATGTTGGGAGGTTTTAAATGATCAGATTTCCAATTTCAATTTATATTCAGGTTAATGCTTTTATGGTCCAAATCACTGGTTAGATCTTACTGCATATACAAGTATGCCTTAGCATTGCTACATCTTTATTTAACCACTCAACTAGATGATTTAGGCCTTGTTGGATCAGAACTAGACACAGAAACAACTGGAATGCATGAAATCCCTGCTGAGTGAGAGGGAACAACAAATTTCAAATAAGAAGCTCAGCTACAATTTCGAAGCCACAACTGTGAAAAAAATTGCATTTTGTTTTTTTGAAAAAAATTATATTGTTTAGTTCTAGTTAATAGCCGAAATACCACATCCAAATTGGGTCAGAATTTGCCTGACCACATTGTTTTGGGAGATGATAAAACATGCTGCACTGCAATACGTATTTAATACAATGGTCAGGCTCATCTATTTTTCAGTTTCTGATATTTATTAAGGCAGCTTAGCATACTTCTGCTGCAATCGTGTGGCAGCTTAGAGATCTAATGGTGTACATAGAAGGACAGAAGACACTAGAGCAGCTGTCAAACTCAGATGAGATGAAGGAAGGCAATATCTTGCCAGTACCAGGGGAATCATCATCTTCTTCAAGAACCAGCAGTAAGCGGGGAACGAGAAGTAATAGAAGAAGAGGCTGAAGACGAAGTATTCTGGGCTTTTTGTTTTATCGGTTGGTTATAGTCACAGAAATCGGGATCCTCTGTTTACTTTCT
>JAYJMB010039677.1:51953-79016 GCA_036873735.1 Pouteria campechiana
GCATTTTCATAAATTTATGTGAGATTTAACACCCTTAATTAACTTAATGATGATTTCTAATGGATTCCAATGCTGGGAGTATCTGTGTAAAGTAGAAGAAACCTCCAGGTATATGTGTAATGTGGAGGAAACTATAGGTGTACACATGTAAAAAAACAAAGTCACGGGATAGCAAATACGATTTTGTCAAAACTTAGGTGCCACCTATGCAAATAACTTAAGGAAGGAACTATCTACCCAGCTTTGTGTGTACGTTGATTATCGGAGTGTTAGGTTGGTTTGGAATAACAATTTTGCATGGACGCTAAATAAATTTTTTTGACATAGAATCATTTCCAACTGAATGCAGTAAAAAAGCATCTTGTTTGGGGCTTACAACTATTAAATTTTTTACTATGCTTGGCACAGCATATCAATTTACTTGAAGGCTCAAGTACAACTTATTAATTTAATTAAAGGCTTAAATATGCGTACCTAAAATTCTCACCCTGTTCATGGTACACATAAGCACACAGTTGAGATTATCTTCTTTGAATATTATTTAAACAAGTAATGTTATGCACGGTAAATCAAATAGATCTAAGTTATGTATATTTTTAGGGTTAAAATGATATATTCAGCACAATTGCAAAGAAAATTATTATCTGTGAACATTTTTTGTACCAAATTATATTCATTAGATTTACAATCCGTATAGGAATTATCATTTGTAATCAAAAGTGGATTAATTATTACTCTTCGCTTATTCACAACCTTTAAAAAGAAACGTCGAATGTTTTAATATGCTATTTTTAAGTTTTAGTGGCTAAAAGACTACTATCATTCGATTATTGGAGTGATGATGTGAACTTTTTATTTTTTTTACGTGATGTTTCAAATGGAATCATACAAACAGTGGGGATTCAATCCAAATCCGACATGATTTGACGTTTGATGGGACTGGATTGCCTTTATTTGGTTTTTAATACGTATGAACAAAGAGGAGCTCGAACTTGCCCAATCTAGAAATAGCGTGGGTTATAAAAGTACATTAAATAAATACAGTCGTTAATTTAGCTTGATACCACTTGGATTAAAGTTCCAAGTAAATAAAATAAATTATTTACAAGTTTAAATTAGAAGTTACACTTCAAATTCAACCTTGACAAATATGTTCGAATGACTAAATTAATATTAGATCAAGCAAAGAATGAGCTGTCAAGCTTTTTTCAGCTTATTGTACACTCAAACACTAACAAAAAATCAGGTTTATTAGTCTATTAAATTAGTATGCATGTCCGAATGCTTGTATTTAATTAACTAATGGGTTTGATTGGATAGAGCATACTGAGGAGGAGATGGATTAGGAGACGGGTGTATTAAAAAGTATAGCCGATGATGATATTAGTAATATGAGTATTTTAATAAAAATGTAGATAACAAGGGGAAAATATTATAATAGTTAAGATGGTACATTAATACAAAAAAGCATAGAAAAAAACATATTACTAATACACTCTTTTCCCAAGGCATGGAAACAAACTTTAAAAATTACTCTCCATCAATCATATGTCACTTGCTCCAAGTGAAATAAGCTAGAAGCATTACTAAGAATCATGGATCAACTTGAATTTTAATTCAAGATCTGACCTAAAATTTAACTTTAACTTCAACCCAATTTTTAAAACAAAATTTCAACCCAAACACACCCGGATTAGGGTCAAAAATTTCAAAGACAGAGAGCTATTAAAGCCAGGGTTGACATTTTGAAAATAGAATTGGGGCTAAGATTCACTAAACCTCACTAGAGCTGCACCCGTCCTAATTAAACTTATCAAAATATTATTTATTATTTATATAAAGAATAAACTTATTAAATCATAATTACACAATCGGATGGCATAATTATCAATTCAGCTCAGATGACACTGACCACTCCGCACTTGCCAATAAATACCCCCAGCGACCCACATCCAAAAACATCCGCTAGTCCCTTTCCCATTCAACATCTGTGATCCCTCCCGCGCTCACGAACTCAGCACGTGCTATCATATCCACGTGGCGCTCGATGATAGGAGGGCAGCAAGACGATTGCAAAACAACGTCCAGTCCTACCGCCGCTCAGAGACTCTGTCCGCTCTGCAAAAACCCCAAACGGATGACTCCAGATGAACGGCTGCAGTTCAACCTGCCCCCCGCATCCGACGGCATCCCAAGCCCGAAGAATCGACGATCAGGATCCTCCAGTGCATTCTGCGTGGCTGATGCGCAGGCTCCTTCCTGTTCACAGGCTCGAAAAACTACAACAGCAAAACCCAGCTCTTCCCAACGCCAGTGCCTCCTACTGCGCCAGCCTGGTCTCCTCTGCCTCCTTTTCAAAATATTTGTCAGATTATCTACAGAAACACCCTCTTCTTTTTCAGAAATTCCATCCGAGTCCCTAAGGCGTTCTTCCTCCTTTTGCGCACTTGCATTGTTGGCTCTTTGGATGGGGGAAGGGTAGAAGGGGAAGAAGAAGAAGAAAAAGAAGATTTCCGCCATGGACGACTCATGGCAGCTGAAACGCACTTCTTGGGCTTCGCCTTCCTTCCCGCTTCCGCTGCCGCTGCCCCAGCCCCAGCCACCGCCGCCACCCCTGCCTGAGTCTTCGCAGCTTTTCATGCCGTCGAGGCCCGGCAACGAGGTATTTTCCTCGGCAACAGTGGTGTAGCTGCAATGTTGTCATTGATCAATGCGTGTTTGTATGTATGTACATGGATGAATATCAGTAGAGAGAATGCTTGATGAGAAAGCTGCAAATGCAGATGATGCCTTGGATAAGGTTGGGATGGTAAGGAAAGCTTTTTAGATTAAAGTGGCTGATTTTGTGATGAATGTGGACTTTTGTTTCATCGCAAGCAGCAGCTGATATATTAACATAAAAGCTGCATTTTTGTGTTTGGGCGGGTGATGGAATGCCGGGATGATAGGAGATATGGTGATGTGTTTTCATTTGTGTAATGGGTATCAGCATCTGGGCTGAGTGTTTTGATTCTTGGTTTGCAAGAGTTGATAGAATAGTCATTCAAAGTTTTGAATGTGATGGAATCTGTTCTCATGCCCGTGTTTTGCATGTAAGGTCTGTTTGCAGATTTATTTAAAAAGTCAGAAACAAGTAATAGTCCACTGTATTTAGTACAAAGCGCCACGGTTAAATGCTCAGCATTTAAAATTTGAAAAGAAAATAGGCGTAGTATGATGCTTATAACTTATATTTCCCATAGATAGGTCTCAGGAAATGCATGCTTTCCTCGCAGGATCATCATCAGTGTTTTCAGCGGCACTATACTTTCCTCTTCAGGAGCCTTATAGCTATCTTTAATACTGACATGATATTTCCATCATGTTCAAACATTTTTTTTTCTGTCCCTTTCAATTGCCTACCTACTTCTAGTTTCTCAATATCAAAATTGCTTTCATTCTTGTCCCATCTTCATGAAGGTAGCCTTTTTGAAGGTGAGACCAGAAAGCATCAGTTTGTGATTCCTTTATTGGTCTGGAATTTTCCTGTATGATAAAGTTGGGTCTGAGATTTTGAATTTGAATATAATTTTTTCTGTTTTTTTTCCCTTCTTTTTCATGTCATCCAGTTTGTGGATTGGTAGGTATGTTGCTTGTGGAAAACTTTTGGTTCTTATGGTATC
The DNA here is from genome assembly GCA_036873735.1 of Pouteria campechiana. Lineage (NCBI taxonomy): Eukaryota > Viridiplantae > Streptophyta > Magnoliopsida > Ericales > Sapotaceae > Pouteria > Pouteria campechiana. The sequence goes on from JAYJMB010039677.1 coordinate 55,616, forward strand.
TACAAAAGCTAATGAAGGAAAAAATAAGTTTTATACATTTCAAAGCCACAATTTCAAAGGCTAGCCTCTTGTTCTGTTTCATTCAGAATCTTTTTTCTAAATGGATCATTTCAGCTGTGTAATAGGTAAACTCTCCCACTGTTTCTGTTACATGATGGCCATTGTGGCTGTTACGTGATGTTTTTGCATACCATGGTTTCAGTGTATTAACGAATTTATTGTGGCCATTACTTCATCACTCTCTATAATGTTGGCTATGATCGTGATGCTTGAAGGATAATAAGCATTTTTGCAAGATTCTATTGGTTGAGCATGGAAAATGTTTATAGAAGCAGATTTCAGGTGTCAGCAGGGGCTGGCCCTTGTGTGTTGGTAATACTTTGGCCTATCAATGGGAAAAATGAAAATTTGATATTGAGGGTTGCCACTTTATGCAGAAAATTCAAGGGTTAGGACTGTTGCCAGCCTGCTTCTCCTGGGAACCTGCGTATGCAGGCCTGCATGGGTTCATGGCCCTCTGGATGTCATCCATTTAACTATTGTTTGCCATCTAGAATATCTTTCTATGTTTCATAACCTTTCACTTCACCCTGGACAATCTCTTGCAGTTCATTTTGTCTTCACTTGGTTATTGATGGCGTGATTCATTTTTATTTTTATTTTACTTTTAATACTTGAATAGATGTAATTAGTGTCACTTGCGGGGTACTTTTTTACTTTCTTTTCCTTATTGTTTATAAGAAGTCTTAACCTGATTCTCGTCACAGATGGATATGAATTTGGGTAATTATTTTCATTCTTATATGCCCCAAGAATCTAGAGCTACAGACCATGGGACTTTTCAAGAACCCTTGCTGTTTAGCACTTCGAACTTGAGCTCTGTCAACAAATCTGCAAAGCCTGATCTTGGACAGTCATTTCTAGCTCTTCTATCTGGATCTTTACAGCAGCCACAATGTGAATTTCAGCAACTTCCCTTTACTAAACCTCCTGTTGCTTCCAGTAAGCTTTCATTTCATGATAACAGCATCTTAGCTGGTGGTATTGGCGGTGGACTTTCAACAGCACGATTTGCATATTTTCCTCAACTTAATAGCAATAAAAGCATTGGAAGTAGAACTGAACTTTGTTCAGTTGTTGCATCCAGGCCACTACCAACCTCTATTGGTGGCCCACTTCCTGTTTCGCAAAATGGTCTGCAAACGGCGCATTTACATCTTCGTGGTGTAGATTGTGCTGAACCAATTCTAAGCCATGCAGTTCATGGCAGCAACATCGGCAGGGAGATTCCGTCATCAAGCTGGGGGTTGATTGCTGGTGCAAGTGTTATGAATGGAGGCCAAAACGGTAGTCACTATCAGACCAAGAATGTTCAGGCATTCTCATGGATGCCATCCGAAGCTAATTCTACATCAGTTCATCCTCCAAGAGGATATCCACGTGTATTCTGCCTTGGTACAGGTAAGTGGTTGCTTTAGTCTCTACAGTTTTCAAATGGAGCGATCACTTATTGGAAATAAACTGCATTTTCCCTTTATTGTAAGTGGAAGTTCAATAGAGCTATGTGAATCTTCCTTGGTTGTGCAGTTGGCCACACTAGGCAAATAAGCTGGACGAACTAAAGGTTGCTACAAAAAACCATTTATTGCATGGGATTCACCTACTTCCCCTTTTTTTTTCATTCACTATTTTTTTCTATAGAGTCTAGACACAGATACAATGATGAGTAGGAGAGCCTGTTCTTCTTGGCATGCCAGTCTGACATGTGGCCTAGATGTCCTGCACATCAAATTAGTTTGCATCATGTACTCACACATGCATGAAAGACATTTTTGGAATGTTGTCTGACAGTTCTCTGCTTTCTGACAGGTGGTGATCTGCTGCTTAGCGACATAGGGTTTCTTGGAGTTGTTTGCTTTTGCCATGGTTTAACCATGTCTGTGGCTAAGTTTTGTGAGGTAGACTTCTGATGCCATTGACATGATGCTTGGTTTTTGAGTTCCAGATAGATATGGTTTTCTGTTTAAAGCAATAATAAGCACATATTCCATTTTTATAACCTGCACTGAAATAAATGCTCATAGCATTGTTTTGCAGCATGCAGGATCATCTGCTGTTAACCCTGGTGAAGCTGTCCGCTTGGAGAGTGGCGAGACTATCGCTCAGTGGCGCAGGTGTTATTGTGTCAAGTTTGGTGTAAGATTCATACTTGCGGCTGATTTCTTTCTGATGATGTAAAAGTGCAATGGCATGAAAAGACATTCTCGCTTAATTTAATAGAGGGAAATGATGGAAAGCCAGTCTTGCCAAATGACCCATCCATGCAAAATGCACTTCTTTCCATCCGATTCACTTGAAAATGATGAAGTAATGTTCTGAAGTTAGTTGAAAATGCTGCCACTGACAAGAGAAGGATTGAAAGATTGCTTGATCAAAAAAATAATGCTCTTTCAGCATAATAATGCCCTTTGTGCTGTTTTTACAGTAGAATTCTTATATTTTAAACTCTAAAGTAACTTGTATGTTTCACAAAAATTTTCTTTAAATGGGCATTATTATAACGTATTTGCCATAGAATGTTATATTTGGCCACGGCTTTTGGTGTTTCAGATGAGGCTTCCAGATGACAGCAGTGGATGGGACTGGCCTGATCGAATCCCCTCATCTAGTGGTTTGATGAAATGCAAAGCTACTGTTGCCCCAAGCTTTCCTATGAACATTGAGGTGTCTCAGCCAATTGATTCATTTGGAGCATTGTTCAGGTCAGGACAATCAAGAAATGATTCTGTGTCTGCTAACATCCCCTACATTGGAAAGCCTGTATTGGAAAAATCAATCAAGAAGCTTGCCCATGAAGGACAACAAAAGAATGTTCTGGATGGAAATATTGCCTTAAATCGATCTGGTGGTAATTCTCATGCTGTCTTACCTGCTCCATCAAATATGCAGATGTTACAGCCAGTGAAGGAGGGCCCTATATCCAAGTGTCTGACAGTGTCGAAGTCTTCTCCAGAAAAAGTGGCACAAAACAATGAGCATCAAGCAGTTGTTGATTATGGTCATTTCATTAGCAAAGGTGGCAATCCATTCATTGCCTTCCCAAATTCAGGGAACTTAAAATCCTTTGATGCAGTTTCTAATACCAATAGACATAGCAATTCAGGGGAAGCATTTATTACAGGCAGGGATGCCATTTCTTCGAACATTGAACTAAGGCTTGGGCAACCATCTCAACAAAGCCAAACGCTTAGAGGTTCAATTCCATCATCCTTGCATCCTCAGCTTTTTGGAGTTTTCCATCCCCAGAAATTTCAGTTCTCTGAACCACTTGACGTTGGAGGTAAGATAGAATGGTGAATTGATTTGGTAGACCACCCGTAATTCATCAAACCTCTCAATACATATTCAGTGCAGTAACTTACCACCTTGTTATATTTGTGGGACAGTCAAACCATGCATCAGGTGGTCTGCATGATAAAAATTGTCTTGATTAAATCTGCATGATGAAAATTGTCTTGATTAAAAAGTTAGGTGTCTCTTTCCTGATGAGGCAGGTATGATGGGTATTGTTAGCTTTTGGCCAGGTTTGTCTAATCCAGTGTTTTTAAAATTGATATTACCGTTGATATTATCGACGATAATATCGTTTTAGGTCCCCACTGATAAAATAAATGTGCTAAAAAAGAAATTATCTATGATTATCAATATTATCATAGATTATATCGATTTTATTGGAAGAAAATATCGATATTATTGTGAGTGAATGGGAGAATCTGTTTCCACAAAAATAGTGAGATTTTTCCATTTTTTCTTTATTTTCTGCTTTCAAAATTGATTGTTTTTGCATTGCATTATGTTTTTACATTGATTATAATAAATTTAAACAACAATCGTTGGTAGATTTAGGGATTTTCTGAGGGTTTGAGGAAAAACACACAAATTAGGGACTTTCCCCAAATTGTTTGATTGAGTCCAAAATTGATGGTGTCTGTATTTGATAATGTTTTTAGGATGATAGATTTTTCAAAAGAATTTATTTTTCTTTATAGATATTTTTAATTTTTATTTTTAAAAAGGAATTTTTTGGGGAAAAAAAAGCCTAAATCAATATCTTTCCTCAAATGCAACACTTTGAGTCTTTAAATCATAATAATATTATTATGATTGCATATTTTGAGCATTGTTTTTCATCCAAACAATTTTTTAAAAATTAATCCCTAATTTTAATTATTTTTTAATTAAATAAAAATAATAATTTAGATGATTGTGTTTTTTTAATCACTTTTATATCATCTGTTTACTAACATATATGAAGCAAATAGATCTAATTTCAATATTTAACTATTTTTTTATTACAAATTTATACATAATAAATATGAAAAATTATTAAAAGGTAATTAAGTGCTTAAAAAATTCTAATAATCTTTGGTTGTGCAAAGTTGTATGTTGATGGATGATTATATGTTTGTATTCTAAATGTTTACATATTTCTTGATTATATTAATTTATTTTGAATTTTAAGTAATTATATTTTGAAATTATGAAAAAGAAAATTATATTTTATAAATTAGAAATATGTTTCTTAATTATTACAAAATTCCATTGAAAATCTTTCAAAATTTCTTTATTTTTCCCATAAAGTTCCCGAAAAAAATGATAATATCTCTGATAAAAACGATAATATCTTTTTTCCAGGCCACCACCGATAAATAGGTATTTATCGATAATATGAATAATGGGCTGATCCCATGATTTGGCTTATTAAACTTTTTGGCCTCTCAGTTTCAGAGTTGGAATTGCCTGATGCATAGCTTTGTTGCCTTGCAGTAGGCCAGTAGCCATATTAAGGTGCTTGTATGATGACTTCAGTTCAAGTGACGACTAGGCTCTCCTTTTTTCCTCTATCTTTCATTTAATCAAACATCTGGTTGCTTTTTGATTGAGTATGGCATGCTGGTTTTAGCAGGTTGTAACAGTAGAGCTTAATCATTTTATGCAGCTACTGATCCCAGAGTTATGGAAGGATCCAGACAATTGGCTTGCTGTGTTCTTCCTTGTACATCAGCTTCCAAACTAGGACAAAAAGAAAGCCAGTCAAACTTCCTAAGTCAGGCACTTAGAAGTACTAATGCTATTGATTCTGCAAAATTAGACTCACTCAAGGGTGATGCAACGAAGAGCTCCTTAATTTCAATGTTCCTTTCAGACTTTAGTACTCAGGTGGGAGGAGGTATACAATCCCAGGCCCCTAATAATAGGGTCAGCAGAGGTGAGAACTTTTTGCCTAGGACTGATGGAATGGAAAACAAATCTCTTGCTAACGGAGGTGGTGTTTCAGAAAATATGGACAAGGGTAAAGGGTTGAACATTGTTGCTGGTGATTGCTCCCGTATTGCTGCAAAATTCAACTCTTTGTTTCCTAGCAAGCAGGTGGTAGATGCCAATCCTTTTGCAGGCACACTCGACAGTCATCTTTTTCACGGCAATTCTGCTGTGTATGGAGGACAATCCTCCAGTTGCTTACATGAGACAACTGCCAACCTACCAGATATTGCATCTAATACCAGAAATTCCTCCAATGAGTCAGTGGCAGCTTCGTTCCTTGGAACTTGTGACCATCTCAATCCTTTAGTTCTTAGGTCAGCAAATTCTGCTGCAGCTGTGGTTCCTGGGCCTTCCATGGGGTTCAGTTCATACAATTCAATCAATTCGGCAAATTTCCCATCATCTTTGCCAAATAGGAGAGTTGATGATGCAAACCAACAGTTGCTTGATGAGAATTTGAGATTACTTGCATTAAGGCAGTTGGTGGAGCTATCCAAGCAGGATGTTTCAAATTTGCCGCTTGAAACAAGCTCAGAACAAGGACTGCTATATCACCCTTTTTCTGTGGGCATGCAGAGGAGGGGCTCTCAGGAAGGTGCTGCACCACCTGATAGACTGAGGGAACTGCCTTATCTCACAAAAAGACAACAGGATACATCAGAAAATTCTGTTAGACCATACCAATCACACTTTAGTCGGTACTTGAGTGGTGATGTTGAGAAATGGCCTGGCATGGAAGGTAAGGTGCCAAAAACTACATTGGCAGGTCCATCTTTGAATAATCTGTGCTGTTCATGACCCCATCATTCATGTGGCCATGCCACCTGTTAAACCTCCCCCTCCCTTCTCTCTCTCTCTCTCTCTCACACACACACACACACACACACACATACACACACACAATGCACATGTGAACATGCCCGCCCACCCATCTTCCCCCCTTCTCTCTCTCTCTATCACACACACACATGCACATGCATATGAACATGCCCACCCACCCATCCATCTTCCCTCCCCAATCTCTCTCAGTCTCACACATGCACACACGCATGTGCTCATGCCCATCCACCCACCATTCACATGGCAAACATTGGAAGATGTCTTTCATCTTTTTGTTGTCTTCAATACACTGCAAGGCCCAATATTTGAATAATTTTGACAATAAAAAGGGCCTTCATTTATGGCTTCTTTCATGATATGGTTGACCAGGCATTGGTTTTGTGCTTTTCATGTTCGTATGGTATAATTCTTGCATTGGTTATGTGCTTTTCATGTTCATGCAGTATAATTCTTCTAATGTGTATGCAGGTCTACAAAAAGGCTGCAATATCTCAACATCAGCACAGGGAATCTCCTTTTGTTCTAAAGAACTTAATGTTCAGTGTTCACCTTGTCATGTTCATGTTTCTGAGGAGCAGCCTTTGCTGAGGTACAGTCATTTTGAAAACTGTAATAATTCATTCTTTAATGGCACAAACTCCAATGCTGCTGTCCAAATGACTCTTTATCTGCTCAGCTCATTGGGTCTCAATGGCATTCTTCTGGAAGTTTTGCATGTGTACCACAGTGATGATTTGAAATAACAGAAACATCCTTCATTTTAAGAAGATATCCTAAACTGATCCATAAAATTTTTTGTCTATTCAATTATCCCCCTGGACTACAATGCTTTTAGCGAAGGTGTTTTTCTCATTTCAAAAAATTAAAGTCATACAGTTTAGCTTGGAGAGGTATTTCTGAGGCACTGATGTTATCAATTTAGTGTGTAGATGAATTTTCAGATATAAAATTCATTGAGGATGCATTTACTATTGTTAAGGACAAATTGGAAAAGCCCTTCTTAATATTTTGGAAAATGATTGGCTGTGTGCATCTCATGTGTGTCAAACCTGCACCTGCTGGTGTCTAGAGCATCCAAAATGTCAGCAAGTTTAACCTTTTTTGCAGCTGCCAGTTACCATTAAATGTTTCTGGTAGAGCTTGGTAAATACAATTGGCAGCTGTAAATTCTTGAAATCCTCTGCAATGTTATTAGTTTATCTTTCAAGGGTATATATATATCCTATCCCATCCTTATTTTCCTTTTTTATGTTATTCTTTTTTCTTGTTGCAGACTGGGGAGAACTGAAAATGCAATTGCCAATGATTCTGTTGAACATGAACGGTTTTGTCAGAAAGAACCAAATCCACACTTCGCTGTCAGTTGTGGGTGTCTTGTTCATTCAAATTGTTTGACAGGATGCTGTATTTCCAGAGGGAAAGCCTCCACTGATGCCTCCAAGGAACATAATGAATGTATTGGTGGAAGGACCCCAGCAATGGTAGCCACATTATGTGATAAAGGCATTATTACTCCTGAAGACATGAGTGTTGTACTAGCTGGCACTGAAAGCACAAAGATACATTCTGCTCAATGGAGAGATGTCCCAAGCAAGGTTGTGGTCAATTGCAATACTACTGATGAGAGTCCAGCAGATATATTGAATGACAAAGCAACAGTTGAAGATCAACTTGCGGATACAGCTGCTAAAAGGTTTAGTGGCGGTGGTAAAGATGCTGATGCATTGAAAGAACAACAGATGTCTAATGCTTTGTCTGAATGCTCTGCTCCTGCAGTCACAGAGGCTTCAGCTGAAGTGAACAATGTAGATTCTTGTATCATGGATTCTGGAGATAAAAGATATGAGCATCATCCACCCATTGATGAAGGGTCAAGAATTGAAAAATGTGGCTCATCTGATGATGCACTTGCAAATGGAAGCTGGAGTAAAGCTCCTGTTGTTTCTGATAGAGCTGACACCATAAGAGTGGGATCTTCTGGTTTAGTAAAACAAGCACTGAATGATCTTATTGATGAACGTAGAACAGATAGCTCCCTTAAATTGAAGAAGGTAAAAAATCATATCCGTGATGGTTGTAATTTACAAGAGCGCACGAACCATACTGTACAATTTAAGTTTGGCCCAGGAGTAGAGAAGAGACGGAAGGTGATGAAATGGAAGAGACTGGATGCTTCTTTTCCTGATTCTGGTCTTTCATCGAGGCCTTTGGATTCTACTAAGCAAAAGTTTGAACATTCCAAGCTGCTGCTCCATGCATCAAAAGAGGTGCCCCATCAAGCTGAACAAGGAAAGAAGAAGGCTAGTTGTATTAACAGAAACGGACCTTCCAGTCGTAAACGGAAACAATCAGCACTGTCATCTGCTAAGCTCCTCTCCTATAAGAGAAATCTGCATCAATTTGAGGATCACCAAAATGATGATTCACAAAAAATTTTAAAGGGCAGCAATTATTCTCTTAAGATACCAAAAATTGCAGTCAAGGGGAAGGTGAGACAGGGTTGGGCTGCTGATTTTGAAAAACATTTTACGAAGGTATCTTATCAGAGTATTGGACAAGTGTCCAAGAACAACTCAGTTGGTCATTCTAAAGATATCTCTGATCATGGGGGGGAGACTAATGATAAGAAGGCAAGGCCTGTAGTCTGTGGAAAGTCTGGCATAATTTCTGCTGGAAAAAAATTGGCAGCAAGACCAGTGAAGATCGTCTCTCTCAGTTCAATTCTTAAGGTTGCCAAAAGGTGTTCTGCCATTGAGAATGAATTCGAGAAACAGAACCCAAACTTAAGTGAATCTAAAGAATGTTATGTTGAGAATGAAAGAGAAGATCAAGGTCAAAAGGCCATACTGCGGAAAGAACCTAAAGTGTCATTGGTTTTTGATATGAACAAGGCATCTGGTAGTGGATGTGGAAGATCTGATAGTGATCTTGCAAGGTCGAAGAAAAACAGAGGCAATGCAATCCACCAAGCTTTAGATTTTGCCACATCTCATGGTTGTCATATTCAGATGAAGCAGAGATCTAAGGAAACTCGGAAGCGCAGTCTTCAAGAACTAACAACAACTAATCAACTTGAAGGGCAACATCTTGCCCGAAATGAACAGTTGCAGTTGAGAGAAGGATCACACCTAAAGAAAATTAGCGAGATTGGTTTAGTTGATATCCTCTGTGGTAAGTCAAGTCTCTGACCATTTGATCTGATTTGATTTATTGTTTAGGATTTAGGATTTTTTTCTTAGTTCTCATCTTCCAATTTGGCCTCTCCGTGTAGATGTATATTATTTTTGATATATGATGAGTTATGATGGCCATAGTGATGGTTTTGGCTTATTAGTTCATAAAGTAGGTTGTTTTAAGGTTTTAGCTTCCCTTTCTTTCACAGTTGGTAATGCTGCCCATACTTCTGACTGTAATTTATTGTAAATCTAGAGAAGCATCCCAGTTCTTCCAATTTTCCCAGGAAGAATTCAAACTGCTCCCCTAAATTCAATTTTTCATCTTATGAGAAAGCTTCTTTGAAGAATGCTGATGGTAGTAGTGATCATACAGATGAACCAAAGTAAGTTATCTCATTGTAATCTTCATGTCTTACTTACCATTGTATTTTTAATGTACTTTCTCAGATGTCAGCACATTTTTTCTTGCATGTACCACTATGCAATTCAAATCAAAGTGAGAGTTGAACCAATTGCCTTCATGGGTTCGGATGCAGACTTTCCAGCAAAGAGAACACATCCTTGGCCTTCCATTTGGATTCAGATGCTTTTTGCTGTGTTTGTGGAAGCTCAAACAAAGATGAAATTAATGGATTATTAGAATGCAGTCGCTGCTTAATCAGAGTCTGTGGATCTTTGTCTCACACAGCTGATGTTTATTGTTTGAATTTATTGACATTCCTTATATGAATGATAGTTTTCATGAGCTTTCATTATTGTGTGCAGGTGCATCAAGCTTGCTATGGTGTTCCTAGAGTACCTAAAGGTCGATGGTGTTGCAGACCATGCAGGACTGGTTCCAAAAACATCGTAAGCCATCAAACTTTTTTTTCATGATTTTGCACTGTCAAAATTATTTTCATACATTACTGTGAATTAGATGTGTTTTTTGTTTTTACCTGAAAAGTTATCAAGTCCTGATCATTAAGAAACGAAGGGCCTGTTTGGACTTGGATGGTTTGAAAGTTTATCTTGTGAATGGGTGGAAATAATGGCAATGAAATTGTAAATAAAGATAGAATTGATGATAGACTTCTTTTGTGGGAGATATACTGTTGATGATAAGAAAAGATTTGTTAGAATATTGAAAAAGGAGGATTGACTGGGCAGGTAAAATGTCTTGCCCAAAAAAGGGGAGGAGAGGGAACTTTCCTTCCCCTCCTTTCACACCATTGAAGCAGGTCCAAATATAATGCCCTCAAGCATTGGGTACACGGGAACTGTAAGACCTTCATTTAGTAAGCTGTTCAACTTATCTGATGGGTCTCTTTACAGGCAATGGTTGGCCAAAAATCTCCCACTTGAAAGTATTGAACCATTTGATCACGGAAATAATGAGATAGTGACAGAAAACATGCAGAAGGGATTATTGGACGTAAATGCTTGTTATTCCGAACTACTGAATTGGTGATTGGATGAGACTTTTTTGCTGTTGAATTGGTGGTTCTGCAAATTTTCAGAGTGACATAGCACATGTGCAGAATAATTGTAATCATGTACTCTATATGACTTCAAGTCTTCAGAATTGTCTCTTGCTCTTTGTGATCATTGTTGGTTCAATTTTATTTTTTATTTCTTTTGGTTTTGGGAAGGGTCACTCTTGCTATAAAACAGCCAAGCTTGGAGAACAAGAAGATACTTATACAGACCCAGAAAGCATCTTATATATTTCACAACTATTGCAATCCATCCTTAAGGGAATGTTTTCGCATCTCCATTTCTAAGAATATCTGCAGCTGATATGTTACTGTTCTCTTTTACCCATTTGTTTGTTAAAAGTTTTTTGATTAGCTTTTCCTATTCATGGGTACCCATTTGTTTGTTAAAAGCTTATTGATTAGCTTTACCTATTCATGGGACTTTGGATTTTTCTCTGTGATTTTTGTAAAACTGGAAAGCATTTGACTCTAGAAGTTCAAAATCTATGTTCTGGAAGGCATCAGCCAATTCTGAACTGTAAACCGCAAGTAGCATTGGATTCAAAGATGCTTCAGAAGTGGAGAGAATAACAAAACGCCCTCTTTACTTGATTAGTTCATTGTTTCTGGCTATGTTCTTATGTTTTACCTTTAGGCAGTAGGTTATCAGCATGCAGCACTAGTGCACCTGTGCATGCAGGCACGTACACTTCCGCTTTTGTTTGCATGGTCATACATGTGTTTGTGTATGTGTGCGCTTGTGTCGGTGTGATTTTGGGAGTCTCAAGTTTTTAAGCTAATTATTTATATCTGACCCAGCATCTTGTTTTAATTCAGTTTTTCTGACTTAACCAATCGCAGGTGTGTGTTCTTTGCGGCTATGGTGGGGGAGCTATGACACGGGCAGTAAGGAGTCGTAACATTGTGAAAAGCCTTCTGGAGGCATGGAAAAATGGAGATGGAACTAAACCCACCTCAAAAGATGAGGAGTCTTTACTTAAAGAGAGACCCATGAGTATTGAAAAATTCCCGAGAGCTGGTTCCAAAATGGATTTTCAGAAAAATTCTGATATCCACAGAAATTCTGGCAGCTCATTGGGTAATTTTACAGTCCATAATACTGTAACTGTAGGTGCGGTTGATCCAACTGTTACACAGTGGTTGCATATGGTTTGTGGGCTCTGGATGCCAGGGACACGATGCCCCAATGTTGACACTATGAGTACCTTTGATGTATCTGGTGCTTCTTGTCTTAAAAAGAACATTGTAAGTCCTGAAATACTAGCATTTTTAAAAGCTTGTGTACTGAGACTTGTTTTTGCATTCTTATAGATATTGCACATTATTGAGTGTTTAGCATCACTTGTAACTGTAGGCATGTTTGGATTGAGTAGTGCTCAATACCAGATAGGTTATTTAATATCAAAAGTCAATGTTGTATGCAAAGGAATTTTTGATATCATTGTCAAGGAAATACTGTTACATCTTTTTTTTCTTGGAGTTTTGGTTAAAATATGCATTACTCTCTACCTTTTCCCAGTTTATATTTCAATGCTTAAGTTAATTTTTTTTTCTTTTTTTTTTTTGGCCAAATTTTCTGTTCAAACTGCATTATCAGAGAGAAATGAATAGATCCTTTAATCACTTGTGACCGGTTTTTCATGGAAAATGGTTATCCCTCTTCAACAATCTATTAATACTCTCGTCTAATGTGACTAATTTGCAAGTAAAATGAACTGGTGAAATGCCTAATTGAATCATCCCATCATATTTCTTAGGTGATAAAAGGTATTACTTCAATCCAAACAGGTCCTTAAAGATCTATAAGGTTTGCAAAATACTTTTCCATGTTCAATGGCTCCTTTTTAATCTGGCCATTCTGATCTTTACAATGATTTTTTATTCCAGGTATGTTCGATGTGCAGTCGTCCTGGGGGATTATGCATACAGTGCCGGGTGGTTGATTGCTCAGTCCATTTTCATCCTTGGTGCGCACACCAAAAGGTAGCTGCAGAACAAAAAGGCATTCCTGGTTCAGTACAAATTTAGAACAATTACCATCTGCACTTATAACTCACATCCATTGCTTGCTAATCACTGGAAATACCTTTCTTCCTGCATTGTTTATTTTGAAAAATATCCTGTGGATATGTACCTGGTAATTTGTCATCCAGAATTCAAGATTCTTTTGTAACAATTGGGAAGGTAGAGCTGGCATGATCATGTGGTAATCTGGATCGGACTAATACCTTAGTTTCATTTATCTATTCTTTTTAAAACCATTCATAGAAGCTCTCCTTTGCAAATTGCAACAAGTCCACTTGGTAATGCCTATGATAGATGAACCACTGTTTACTCAAGAATTTTAAATATTAAATAGAACGAAGCAAAGTTTATACCCACTAGGCATGTGGCTCAGGCTACATACTTATTAGTGAAATTAATATTATTGGAGTTTTTGGAACCTCTAGTCTTGTTTTATTGTTTTTTAAATCTACGAAGTTGTGAATTTTCTCCTCACATTTTCTCATTTTGATTGAATGTGACCTATTTGTTTTTGCTATATTGGCTTATCCGGTTATTCTGTGCACATGTTTTTTCTTCACTATGCATTTTACAAAGTGTCAAAGGAAGAAAAATCGAGAAGAATTTTTGTTGTTCATCATACAAAATACTAGAATATTCTTTCCTAGCTTTGATAGTTTGCTGTTCCAGGATCTGCTTGCTAGTATATTCTTTCCTAGCTTTGATAGTTTCTGTTTTAGGGACTGCTGCAAAGTGAGGTTGAAGGTGGTGATGATGAGAAGGTTGGTTTTTATGGGAGATGTATGCTTCATGCAACAAACTATGATGTTCATTCCAATAATCATCTTTTGGTTGCTGACATGGAAACCCATGGAGGGAACGAATCAACATGCGCACGTACAGAGGTATGGGTGGTCGAATATTCCTTTCTGCTTCATTGGAAAATGATGCAAAAAGTTCTGTATGTCAAAATCTAACCTTTTGAAACAGGGTTACAAGGGCCGTAAAGGTGTGGAAAGATTGTGGCATAGCATTCAGTCTGGCAGCAAGAACAGATGCTTTGTTACTCAGGAACAGATAAATGCATGGCTTCACATCAATGGGCAAAAGCCATGCATTAAAGGGCTTGCAAAACCTCCGGCATCAGATATTGAGCATGACTGTCGGGTATATTTCTTGCTATTGTTTTTTTCCTACCATGACATTTTCTTTTCTGTTCACATATTTGCACACGATTGTTCCCCCTATCTTTTTGCATGTGTACATTCTTGTGTTTTTGCCACTTGCCACCTCAATATAAGATTGTTGTTATTATTATTATTTATCATTTTTTGCTCTTTTTCTAATATAAGGAACAAAACTGGATCATCCACTCACACAAGTAAATGTCAGTAAGAAGATAACGAGCAGATCCAGGACTCAACTATGGACTACTCACCACCACCATATGGTCTTTCCAAACTAAGTGGGTCAACTACATGGATCCTATTATGTCATTCCTGTTAATCTTGAACTATGTTCTTTGTAAGCCTAATTGCCCAGGTACTTGGATATCTTTCCTAATGTCCCCAAAGTTTTATATCCATGCTTTTTAAAGGCGGAGAAACTACTTTTAGTACTTAAAAATGATATCCACTTTCAGAATTAAGGGTAGAATAAATCATAGACTGCATGACACATACCAATTTCGGACAAGAAATCTGTAAGTGAAAGAAGCTATAAACATGCTGAAAATATAAAGTCATTGGTCCATGTAGTAGAGTGGTGGTTGTTAGTCCCTTATGGTAGTTCAAGAGAGGGGGGGGGGGGGGTGTGTTGCGCGTTGGGGTTAAGCTACTAAAAATTTTGGTCAAATTAAAAATAATGGTGGTGAAATAAAATGAAGAAAATCACATAGCACGCTTGAACACAGGTTTTTATATTGGTTCGGCCTAAGCAGGGTTCCTACTCCATTTCTTTGAGTTAGTCTTTTCTACTGCACTTAGGTTCCACTAAGACTTGATCAACATACTGATCAAAAGTACACATTGGTTTTCGAGCTCACTAACCAATTCTTACAGACTCATCAAGTCTTTCCTACTTGTTGTATTAAATACTATCACGTTGCAAGCCCCTTGCTTTCAGAAAGATAAAATAGTAATAGATTTTAGTTGCTTCTTACTTAGGCAAGTTGTACAGAATTAATACAAAATACATGATATAACACTTAAAAATAGAGATTTCAAACTTCTTAGATATTGTTGAAGATGGAGCTTAGAATGCAGTATCAGAGTTCAACGCTGTTGGAGTTGAAAGCGTGGAAGAAAACTCGGAAGTCTTTGTAAATGCTTGTTTTTAATTCACTCAACTACTCTTCCAGTGATTTGAATCCTCTTTTTATACCCTTGGAAGAGCATTTAGCCGTTAATTATTATTTCCGACAATTTTCTGACTGTTTTAGATTGCATTTTTAATACTTAACACAATTTGCCTTGCAAGCAAGTTTCGGACCCTTTGAAATTAAATTTCAGACCCTCTGAAGGTTGGATGCTTTGTTAGTTACTGTTGCCGCATTAAATTTTAGAGCTTCTGAAGCTCTTTTTTAGATCTTCTAAACCTCGGCTTAGTTTGAACTTCGTTCTAACGATGCACTTTAGAAAATTTGAAGGTCTTCTCTCAAACTCTGTAGTTCTTTCTAGCGACTTACATTTCTAACAGCTATATTTTGGCCTCTGAAGCCTGTGTTTACCATCTGAAGCATCCTCTGAAAGGCTTTCTTACTTTTGAACCAAGTTGTGATTGGTCCTTCTGACCTCTGAAGCATGAAATTCTTCCTCTGAACTTATTCTGAAGCTTTCAGACTTAATTTTCAGACCTTCTACCGACTTCAACATCTTCTGAACTTATTTCACTTGATTTTAGAAGTGTCCTAGTGCATATGAAATCCTTTGGAGCTTGTGTCTATCATCTGAAGCATCCTCTGAAAGGCTTCCTTGCTTTTGAACTAGCGATTGATCATTTTGACCTCTAATGCATGAAATTCTTCCTCTGAACTTACTCTGAAGCTTTCAGAGTTAACTTTCAGACCTTTTGACGGCTTCTATATCTCTTGAACTTGTTTCACTTGATTTTAGAAGTATTCTAATGTGTATGAAATTCCTTTTTAAGTTCAGGGATATTGTTCTTTGAGCATTTACTAGTTTTTCTTCTTCTGAAATCTTAAGTGTGATGAGTTTTATCTTGATATGATCTTGTTTATGCTGATCATCACTCTGAAGTTATTTCCCTAATGTAGTTAACTTGTTTTATTTACTTACTTCTGCAATACTTGAGAATGTAACTCATTATTAAAACTTTTCACTTACATGTTTATTCATTATTAAAACTTAGCTACTAATTCATATTCATCATCAAAATCAAGCTAATTAAAGAGTGTTAGACTTAACAAATCTATTATGCCAGGGAAATGGACTCGAAGTATCATAGTAGTTATTTCTATGAAAATAGAGAAATTTAGAGTTATAGAGATGGCCAATGGACTGCATTCTTACCTTCTGATTGGTGCTGTTAAACTAATTTGTATGGCGAAACTTCAGGAGAGTGACAGAATAAAACTTACAGTTGGGACAAATATATATATATATATATACATATATATATATATATATATATAAAACTATATATAAAACTTCTGTCATTTTTTTCTGGGAAGGTCAAGTCTGAGGCTATTTCCTTCTTGATTGACTAGTTGAGCAATATAATTGGGGAAGGGGAAGAATCCAATACAACTTTTATTCACATTAGACAACATATGATGTGATTCTTAAAGAGTTGGTCTTGGTGGATGCTGGAAAAGAAAGTCTCAAGGGGTGGCAGATGCACGTACTTAATTAGAAATATGCTTGGTGGAATAGTAGCCAAAAATTGGGGGAACCACTTCTTGCAACACTAATGATTTTTCTGTGCTTTGTCTAGGGATGCAACTTGGGTTGGGTTACCCCGAACCCGCCCGACATTTTCAAGGGGTCGGGTTCAACATTTTTAGAATCCGAACTTTGAAATTGGGTTCAACCCGACATGAATTAGATTACGGGCACCTGCCCTAATTACATATATATAATAAAAAACGAAAACCCTAATACCTTGTCCATTTCAACCTCCCATGTTGTTGTTCTTGCCCGTGAGATTGACTGAAGTCTTTTTCTTCTTCTTCTAACTTGATCACGCGAGGCAACGAGGGCGACTAGTGACGACAATGGAGAGTAGAATCAGAGTTTTGCAGCTGCTCTCTGCTTTGCTAATCTCAAAGCTGTCAGTCTCTCAATCGTCCAAAAAACAGAATTCAGTCGTGAGAAAGGAAGACATTCCTTTCATAAAATGCTAGGTCTATCAGAAGTTGGCAAATAAGCTCTAACAGGAAGTCGAAACAAGCTCAAATCTCTAGTTCCCCCTTTGTTCTCGCCCCAGTCAATTACCTTTTGAGACAACCATTTGTGTCTTTTGTTTTCTGATTTCTATATAGATAGATTATTCTGCTTTATATTGATTGATTCTATTTTGTAGTTTGATAGTCTGGATTGATTCCCCTCTTGTGCAATTCTTTGTACTTTCTTAATAGATTTTGAACGTACTGTTGAAGTCCTTTCTTCTCTATATGGATGCCTGCATGGGTTTTTCTATTGTTATAATAAATAATTTGCCTTTCTTTTTACTTTACATTTTACAATTTCTTTGCTAAAGAAGGTTTCTTTTCATATAACGTTTTGATGGAACCTTCTTTAATCCGACTAAAGAGACAAGCCACCTGTGATTTTTCTTGCCTTCTCGTATCTCTCTGTTTTGCTTCATGATCTTCGGTGAACAGTCATTTGTGTATAGAAATCCTCTAAAGAATGTTTCCTTTCATATAAAGTTTGGAACTTTGCTTAATCTAACTAGGGAGATGAGTGACTATGATTTTTTCTTGCCTTCTCATGTCTCTCTTTTTTGCTTCATGATCTCCGTCAAAAGGGCCATTTTTTTATGTGGGAATTCCAAGTTTTCATCATGGTTGTTGAATTTGATGAATGTCTGTTGCGGTTTTTGTTCGATCCTTTCGATGATAAACAGTCACTTTTTTACTTACCAATGTACCAATGTAACCCGAATTTAAACCAAATTCCATCCGAACCTGATCTATTGAATTTGGTTAGTATTGAGGTTTTGAAAATAGGGTTGGGTTAGGGTTAGGGGTGAGGTTGAATATTTAGACATTAGGTTAGGGTTAGGGTTGACCTCAACCTAATCCCGAATGACCCGAGTTGCATTCTTAGCTTTATCACATCATTTGCTAGCATTGTGCCTATATCTTTTTAAGTTAGTTCTGAATGAATGAATGCCTGTAAATGGTCCAATGGCTTATGTTGTTTTCATATAATTGTTTAATAAATGAAAAGAGTGACTATTGGATTTAATTTAGGGAATTTATTAAGACTCTTTACCAAGAAACTCTCTAGAATACCTATTTTTGGAATTCACTAGATAAGTTGAGGATGATGTTTCTTGCAAGTTTCAAGATGGCTGAAATAACAGTGAGATGTTCTTAGAGCTTGTTGTGATAGAAGTAACCATTTTTATTACCTTGTAATGTAATGGGAGTTCTCGCTTTGATATTTTATATTCTTTGTTTTACTTGTGGAATTGTTATATATGTGGAGTTTTCAATGGGATGCAAAAGCGGAATTACCTTTCTGGTAGGAAAAAATTATTGGAAATTATTAGGGAATTAATTACTTATGTTTGAATAAATTAGGCAAAAAAAGGGGAATTACTTTCAACACATTCAATACAATCAGGGAAAAGGTAAACAGTAATACATATTTAAAAAATTCTTAAAATTTTACTTCCACAACAAAGAAGGGAATGTAAAGAGAATATATGATATTTCCTTAATACTAATATTATTGCTGATAGGATGTTTAACTTATAATTACATTGCCTATTTAGTATTGAGAAATACCTCCATCCAAACTGCCATGTTGGAGTGGCATAGGATATCAAATAGCCTAGTAATTTTATATTGCGACTAATAAGATTGGCTATTTGTTATGAAGCAGAATGTTGGGCAGTCAAGGAACACCATATTGATAGGAAGCGTAGTCAAAATTGAAAGTCTTGATCGATTTTACTAATCTGGGACATAGTTGTTAAAGGAGTAAGGCGCACAAGGCATGAAAGACTCTTGGGGCCTAGGCGTAAGGCGCACTAGCAAGGCGCGCGCTTGAGTAAAGCAAGGCGCTCATTGTATAAAATCAAATAAATTTAATTGTATATGTAATTTATAAAAATAATATAATAAGGTTACTCAAATGTTAAATATAATCCTATAGAGGGCACCAACTTTAGCTAAGCCAAGAAAGAAAGTAGAGATTGGAGAAGTTAGAGTCCTAATTGAGTGTTGAAAGTTTTTTCATTTAATATTTTTTTAGGAAAGTTCAATTGGGTGCACCAAGTACACCTCAAGGTGCAAGAGGTGAGCCTGGGTGAGCCTTGAGCCTAGGCGCACCTTTAACAACTATGATCTGGGATCATTAGCATCCTTTT
Source organism: Pouteria campechiana (assembly GCA_036873735.1). NCBI lineage: Eukaryota > Viridiplantae > Streptophyta > Magnoliopsida > Ericales > Sapotaceae > Pouteria > Pouteria campechiana. The sequence goes on from JAYJMB010039677.1 coordinate 75,000, forward strand.
AAAAGGCTTGGCCTATGAACGAAGAAAGCCACATTAAGCCCCACTATTTTGACATGCCACTGTAATTTTCTTATTTGTCCTTTACGTTAGGCGGAGGAAAATACCTAACAGTTTAGCTTTTCTTTAGGATTGGAAGTCACTTGTTGCTTTTCTAAACAAAATTCATGGTAGCCTAGTTATTTTGTTACTGTCCTCAGTGGGCTTGGGAGATTCTGCACGCAGTTCCTCTGGCTCATCGGCCCTTGGCAAATCCTTGTGAGGAAGAATTTAGTCATTGTAGGTTTTCATTGTGATTTAATTGTGAGTTTGTCTTCCTTTCCTTCAGTGGTGTTACTGCTGAGCAAGTGCTTAATGCCATAGCGATTGCGGGCCCACACTTGACCACCAAAAGTATATTGCACTTAATTTACCTTCCTCTAGAGAACAATGTAGAGTTCCAAGTGATCTCAATATCCCAGCTTTTGGTGCATGCCCCGCATCTTGTGTAAAGTTTTGGCATCCAATGTCTAATGACTGGTGGCACTACTTGATGTAGGACAGAAAGCTTTGATAAGACAAAAAGGGGAAGGCTTTGTAAGGAAGAAATAGTACCCTCTCAATAGAAAAAAGAAGGGAAGAAAGGATCAAGGAAAATAGAAGAATCTAGGAGAAAGAATAAGTGACCAGAGACAAAGAAACTTAACTCTCAATTCCTCAAAGACTGAAGACCTTAACACATGCTACCCATATTTATAGAAAATCCTACATGTATGAATAAAAATGCTAGATAAAACAATACAAGTTATAATCTAAACCATCTATCAAGTTGATTTACGTTGTGATCACTTGGTGCATACATCAAATTTTCAAATAAAATAATTAAATATCGAAAATCTCAAATAAAATATCTAAAAATATGCAACAGAAAAAAAATCCAAATCTTACGCATTAGTTCTGTTGCCCATATTGTATTCTTCATCACCACTAGCACTGCAAGACTACTAAAAAAATTGGCTGTGAACATGTTGAACGTAACCAGTCTGTTAGGCATCATTGTGTTCAACAAATGTCCAAACTAAATCGCATTTTGTCCTCTTCCAAGGCATCACTAGCTGACTAGATTTGTTGCATAGACATGATCTAGCCCAATGGAGATTTTTACTGTTGCTATCCATTTCAAGAATTTAACACTCTTCTAGGACATAATGAATGATGAATAGATCACCCAACAGCATCAGAGCCTTAGGCTCTGTTTGAGCAGAAATGCAAACACAGTGCCTATTGGACAAAATCTTATCTTGGGCAGTGGAATTAACTACAATGATATGTCATTGCCTGGAATGTGCAATGTCCCCAAGATTTAGTTAAACCACGCTAAGGTTTGATGTCAGATGTTGGTATTATCTTTTAATTTTGCTAAGTATCTTTCAGTAGAATACAAAAAATTGAAAATTTCATTATTGTAATTATATCACTACGATGATTACCACCATCACAAGTTGATCGGATGTTGAAATATGGCTCATGAAGGCGAAATAATGTTAAAATGCTTCTCCAAAAGTAAAAAGGACAAAGGAAAAAGAAAAAAAAAATGAAGAGCACATGTCCAAAAGCATATTTAGGAGAATAAATGGGTGGCTTCAAGGATGCAAAATGATACAAGCAACAAAAGGTTTGGTCATCGATGGGTTGCTGGATGAACAATTAAATTTTGGACCCAGGAGGAAGGAAAGAAGAAATTGAATGTTGGAAGAGAAGGTACAGATATTAGCTGCCAAGGTAATTTTTTATTCTCACACCGTTTTGTAATTGAGCTGCCAAGGTAAAAGGTTGGGATGTTCTATAGGACCACTGAAGGAAAAATCAATGCCTGCTGTAATACATAGAAGTATACACATAGACTTGTCCTCTTATCTGCTATAATTATTATGTTGTTTCTGTGTTGCAGAGAGAATATGCTCGTTATAAACAAGTGAAGGGATGGAAGCATTTGGTTGTTTACAAGTCTGGTATCCATGGACTTGGTCTGTACACTTCTCAATTCATTTCACGTGGAGCCATGGTAATTTATTCTGCATGACATTCCCAAAGGATTCCTCTTTTTCCTTAGTTATGAGTAGCTAAAGGTTTGTGCCTGAGACCATTCATGCTTGGATAAAGGACAATATTAATCTGCCTTCATCCTTGTATAGGTTGTGGAGTATGTGGGCGAGATTGTTGGTCTTCGTGTTGCTGATAAAAGAGAAGCTGAATATCAGTCTGGAAGAAAATTACAATACAAGAGTGCCTGCTACTTCTTTCGGATTGATAAAGAGCATATCATTGATGCAACCTGCAAGGGCGGGATCGCTCGGTTTGTCAACCATTCATGCTTGGTATTGACATCTTCTCTTAAGGAACTTGCTGTATCTTTTCAGAGATTTTGACCATTCATGCTTCGTCCTGACTTCCTTTTTCATTTTGAATGTTATCAGCCAAATTGTGTTGCCAAAGTAATATCGCTAAGGAATGAGAAGAAGGTACATGCTCATGATTGTGGCCTCAGTGTTCATAATAACCAGGAAATTTTCCAGTTGTGTGCCAAAGTCTGTAAATATGGTCCTTTTTGTCTTCTCTAATTCATTGATTGACAGTCCCATCATGGTTAATTTTTTAATTTGTAGGTTGTTTTTTTTGCTGAGAGAGACATAAACCCCGGGGAGGAGATCACTTATGATTACCATTTTAACCATGAAGATGAAGGTAAGAAAATCCCATGCTTTTGCAATTCAAAAAATTGTAGGCGTTATTTAAACTAGTGGGCTAGTCTTGGTACACTGAGATTGGCCTTTTCTTACCATATGGTGTATCATTTGTTGTATCCAATGGTATAATGGTGACTCTTCTGACACTGCAATCCATGTTGGCTATCAATTTTCTCCTGTAATCGTTGGCATGTGGTTAGAGATATTGGTTGTTCCAGAATTTGCTGCTTTGCTTAATATAGCTATAGATTGGAATTAGCTGTCGCATTAATGTTTGGGAAGTCCCCGGCGCACCATCATGACCCCTTCTGTTTATGTATAAAATGCCATCCGGCGTCTGCAGCATTTGGTGTAGTCAAGAGCCTTTGCCTTGAGAGATTCTTTCAACAGTCATTTCCATACCAGAATCTCTTAAGCTTTATCCAAACCAATCAGCCATTCAGCAGCAGCATTTTCAGATGGGGCAGATAAGCGGGGAGTGCTTGGCGGCCATAATTCGAAGCGTTAGTGGTCCGCATCACACGCTGTCTTGGTGTGAGTCTCATAATTTATTAGTGATCATGGTTAAGATCCTTCAAATATTGGATGGCCTGAGGACCATAGTAATCTATGAATGGGTGTATGATGGCAATGGAATACTAGTGAAAATGTGGAGTTTTTGCCTGTTTCTGACTGTGATAGTGCGTTTGGTCAAAGGTAGAAAGCGGCTAAAAGCTCAAAAAATTGTAAAAGAAGTGTACAAGCTTTTCATTTTTGCACTATTTTGTTCGATGCGATATTCAAAGTCCTTTAATAGACCATAAGAATTTTTTTTAAATCATTATCTATGTATATAACTATGTATGTACATATACATATACATATATATATATATATTTCAGAAAAAATATATTTCTTCTTTATTCATTTTGTGACTGGTGTTATTTTTATTCTTCTGATATCATTACTTCTCCTTTACCTATGCATTTCTTCTACATTATATTTCTACATGAAACCAAGCAGACCGTTGGTTGTGTTCCAGAAATCCTGGCATTGAAGTAATAGATTACTGGCTTCTGAAAGCTGAAAACTACAGGCCTGAAATGTTTTAAAACGACTGTCAGCTAGGGGAATGGAATAAGGATTGGTCTATGCATCCATGGATGTATCAAAACCATGGGCCAACTCCATTGTCTAAACCCATAGGCAGGTCGTTGTTAGGTGGCAATTCTCAGCTTTTGAGAAAAGAGTACATGACAAATTGTATGAGTAAAAAGAATTTAGTGAGGGGTTATATAAGATTTTATTGCCTGAA